>OX328132.1:56002200-56305672 GCA_946811695.1 Gonocerus acuteangulatus
CTCTCTCTCTCCTCTCTCTCTCTATTCTCTCTCTCCGCCGATGGTAATATTTTAGACAAACTCGTCTAGACTTTCAACTTTTAACAGTACTGCTCCTCAAACGCTGTAGTACACCAGATTTCTGTAAAGTGAGACGATATCATATGAGCCGTTTGGCGATCATGATGGGCGTGTCAAGATTAAGAAAAGTTCTACAAATCGTCTACAATATTGAAATACTTTATGAAGATCCAGAAACATTTAAAGACATTATTATCAAAATAAGCTAAAATATCTAAGTAATTTCTTACTTTTCTTAATTCGAGCAATTTAGTTTGTATACACTTACAGAGAATCCCCTTCAAGACGCCTCAAATGTGATTTGTTGCTAGATTCTCGATTTCAGAGCAATATTCCATGGATAAAACTTGTAGGACATGACCTAAGCTTTCAAAATATGCTCATTGGTTGACGTTACCTTATATTAAATTGAATAAAAAGACAAATTATACGAAAATCTCTGAGGTGTCTCATAGCTCTATAATTGTTAAATAATGATTGAAATTAATTAAACTCAGGCTGTAAAAGAATAAATGATACATTCTATCAAAGTATTTTTTCACACTACTACTGTACTATATATATATATATATAATATATATATATATATATATATATATATACATATATATATACATATATACATATACAATGTATACATTGCGCACCCCTTTTGCTTTTCAATTTCTTTGTTTTTAGTTTTACGCCTGACTTGATTCGCTTATTATCGCACCTCTTCAGGGGTGCTCCATTACAAAAATATTTTTGTGTTTTACCTCCAAACATAAATTTCAAACAATCATACTTTTTCTATATAATATTACGTACCTTTTATCAATTTCCTATCTAATGAGGAAGCTCTCATTTCATCATATATATATATATACTTGTTAGCGACTACCTTCAGGCTATCTATAGGTTACCAATCTTCCTAAACGTCCTTGGTATAGATGACGATTTTTTTAGCAAGCCCATCGCTGATAAAAGTCAACCTCCCCTAGGCGGGACTCGAGCACTCCCATCCCCCGCATGAGAATCCAGCGTGCCAGCAACTAGACGAGGTTTTTTGTCTCCAGAGGTTTTTCTGTTCTGTTTCGCAAATATCCTGCTTCCTCAGACTAGTGTGCTTAAGATTTCATAAGGGAGGGAACAGGAATTAATTCCTTTCATAACATTCCATTAAAAAAAGAAAACGAATGCCGTAGTAATGACACAAATATACCGCAGTAAAGGAACCTTTTTAAGCGGAATATAACGTTTTAATGATGATTCTTCAATGATTTTCAAAAGTAGGGTATTTAATATCCTACATTTGAGTGAACAGGAAGGAATAATACGATAAAATAATTTGCATTTATATTTGAATAATTCCGGCGTGTCTGCGAAAAAAAAAATTACCAGTTAAAAATCCAAGAAAATCGAAATCGTTATATCTTCAATCGCTAGGCATTTTTGGAGATTTGATGAGGCCGATCAAAGGAGAAGAAAAAAAAGAGGAAGGAATGAGGAATGATGAAAATAACAACAAAAAAAATGCGGCTGTGTCTGGTGAATTAAAAACTAAAAGTTGAAAAACGAGTCTGATCGTCTGAGGGAAGTGACAGTTGCCGTGAGCAGACTTGTGACGGCCTGTACTTAGCAGCTTAGAAAACCACGCATTAGCCCGGCAACTGTCGATGCTCGTCTCACGTCGATCAAACCTCTCCCAAGATTCTTGAATATATTTATATTAATGCCAAGATTTGTTTGTGTTTTTAGCAATCAAAATCGTCCATCAACGGAACGATTATACTAATACAAATTCAAAATAAAACAAAAGCTATGGTTCGTGATATCTTTACATAAGGTTTCTTCACCCTGTATAATACAGTCATTCTGTGCCAATATAATTCATGATCATTAACCATATTTCATTTTGAAGAGTACGTTGACCGTTGAAATTGCTTGAATTGTGCTTTAGGGCAATCAACTTAACGGTTATCGTTGCCCGATTTATTTACATCATATTTGAGCATTAGTAATATCGAGTTATTGGTAAACTTATGTGATAATTGAAGGTATTCACAAATGTTTTTCACTTTGAAGGCTTATACTTATGTTTCCGTTACTATCGTATGTAATATAGAAACAAGATTTTTGGAGTTTCTATATTAGTTAAGACAGGAATAGTTTTTAAATGATAACGTTTTTTTTTTTTTGTTTTTTTTCTAACGTTTTGAATTGAATTTCAAGCCTTCATCAGGGTCATTTTTAAGAGGAAAACTTATCCCTGTGGAAGTCTTTATATATATATATATCTATATACATATATATATATATATATATATATATATATATATATATATATATATATATACATACATAGGTCTAAGTGACATTCTTGAAAAAAAAATAAGTTAGATACAGGAACGGGTTGTGAAATCTTCTATGTGATAAAGAGATCCAAGAAATTTTCTTGATTGTTGCTGCCACCTAGCTTGTGTTCTCTTGAGTATTGTCAATTTTGTAATATTAAGTCCAAAAGGAAATTAAGGGGTCTATTTGCGGATTCTGTAATTCTTTTGTATATTAATAATAAACCGCATGATGTACCTATTATGTATTATTGATAATAAACAGCTAAGGACCTGAGGATTCGTCTAGTTTGATCGGAAGTGGAAAAATTTAGTTTTTGCTATTACAAGATACGTTTAACTAACCTCAAGAACTACTCATATACACATATATTATTCATAGAGCTAAAAAATGTCATAAATAAATCTATCCTCTACTTCGTATGTTTTATTACACTAAAAGATTTCGCTCCTTCATAAAGGGTATTTCCTACAAGGAGGAGCAGAAACTGGTAATGGTAATAGAGGATATGAAGTAGAGGAGGGATTTATTTATGACCTTTTTTGGTTAGAACAACAATAATAATAGAAGTTGGAGGTCACAAATGGGGGGAAATGCGTATATATACAGAGTTCGGCTCCACATAAGGTAAATTATCATGGATGTATGTTGGAAGGTATTAATCCTAATTTTGATCCCCCCAATCACATCATTGGTTTTCTCCTGTGTAGAAAAAGTTATTTTGTTAGTTGAGCAATTATCACTATCAGACATCATTTGCATTTCAGACCTCTCAAAAATTAGCAAGATGTGTACTTAAGAAAGAATTCTGATTAATAAAATAACTAAAGTGGAAAAGGAAGCCACTCTTTAGGGCTTCAAAAAAAAATGTAAAGAGGGCTTTTGGAAAATAATCCGTTTAATCATTAGAAAATGTAAGCAATTAAGTAATTCTTTCTCAGGCGAAACACGCGCCTCAAATTAGGACCTGTCTTCACCTGACAGGCTGATAGTAGGTACGAAGTGCAAGATTCAACAGTTTTACAATAGGATCCATATTGAATGTGCTTCTTATTAGATATTTTCCATTTCAAAATAATATATATTCTTCTTGAAGTATCTTCTCTGAGGAATATGTTTGTTGTTTCGTTGCTGCTTTTTCCCGTTCATGATTATTTGAATTAATATGCTCAGTATGCAGATCGCTGGAAAGTATAGGATCGAAAAAACATCTACTTGGTCACAGTCCAGCAAACCATTATGAATAATCGTGAGCGCCTAAAAGCACGAAGTTTCCCGAATTATTACTGCCTTTTTAAACCGTTTTTATTGATATATTAATACTTCGTTATTAAACCCCTTTTTCAATCGACGACAACTCGTTAAATCAGGCACCCGTGCATTTCAGAGGAATATCCTAAAGTCATAACTTCCGTAAAACGTTTCTTTGTAACGGGAAATAATTGGAATCCTCAGTGATTTTGCCGCCTGCTTCTCCGGAACATATGAAGGAATTAATTATTATAAGAACTAGAACGAAGCTTGTTAATTAGTTGTAATCGAATTTAATTCATTTCTTATTTTTTCATTTATATTCTTTAATTTCAATGAATCCCCATTTGGTCCCGTGCATTCCAGAGAACTAATGTGAACCACATTCATAGAATATGTAGACAGATGAAAAAAAAACAATTTTTTTTTTTGTGGTGGCCTCATTTATTACCAGTGTCATCGTTTTCAGCGATGTTTACAACTTGTTTTCAACGATAAGTTTATTATTTGTGCATATTCATGTGGTGACTAAGAACACTGATTAATTCTACAAACAAATCGTCGTAACAGTATAGAAAGAGCACAAAAACCGCTGAGTTTTTAAACCACTACCACATCGGGCAGGAATCTTGCTGATTTCTAAGGAATAACTAGGTGGATCCCCCCGCGGTCTAGTGGCTAAGACCTTGGGTTCTCGTGCGGGAGATGGAGGTCCGAGTGTCGCAGAAATTTTCTAATCCGCAATAGAAAAAAAAAATAAAAAAATCTGTCTTGTAGAAGTTCCATGCTGGGTTACGGATTAATACATTTAGGACCTCAAAAAAACGTTAGCAATTTCTGTAGATGCCTCTGAGGCATCGATGGGTTCTCTAGAGTATCAAAAGTCTAATAATACCTACACAATTTACAAAAATATGAGACTTCAACTTACAATTAGTCAAGTATAACTGCTGTATCATTGTTCGGTCGTTAGCCACTTTTGCATATTGCTGTGGAACTGTCCTTTAAGGGACCAGATTCATGATCAATATTGTTTTTGAAGTGACCATGAATTCACTGAGCCCCAAGCTCAACGAGAAACCTTCTAAATTTGTGCTTGGTGCTAGATAAACAACTATTGGAGCCGATTAGAACATTGGCATCGTTAAGATAGGAGAATATCTGCTCTATAGGACGCTGCACTGGCTGCGTTGGCGAGAGCTAATCGGAAGGCTATTGGCGATATCCGGTGATTCCGATGATTGGCCTATTTCTATTGGTCGCCGACCCACATCCCCTATCTCTTCAATCCTTCTTTAACTCTCTCCAAATACATCATATCTTATTGACGGCAATTGATGACAAACAGGTACATAACCGTGAGACAAGTTATACTTGTGGCTAAGGCTGCACCTACATTAGACCCGCATTTCTCCTGATCCGATCCGATTTTTTTATCGACAACGGCCGACAGCGGCAGACGTGGGTGCCTACATTGGTCCCGATCCGATCTGGTCACAGCTCGTCAGCAATGACCTCGTAGTGAAGTGAAAATGAGTGATTAATTTAAGAAATGCCACCAAATAAGCATAGAAACCTTAGATTAGGTTGAATGTTCGAGGTATGAAAGAGGAGTCGAGAGGCCAATCAATTTTCCGGAAGTATATCAGTCCCGAAAAAATAAGTATTCATATTTTAAAATTATTTATAAGAAAGGTAGCTAGAAGGTTATAAACATTGGATGGTTATAAACATCTTTCCACGTAATTTAATAAACAATGGAAACTAAAAACAAATTGGCAAAGTTGTTTTAAATTTTATTAGCTTTCATTTTTTAAAAAATGTTCTGAAATCGGTTAAGATGTAGACCTTTTTGAAACAAAATATGTCGTTTGGCACCATTTTGCGTCGGTCGTCCGAAATTGGTCTACAAACAAACAAGTTTAAACGCACAAGAATCGGTGGCCGTCGGATCGGATCGGGTTGGGTCGGGGCTAATGTAGGCACCTCCATTGAGATGCATGTGTGTGTTTTCTTTCCGACAGTCGGTGGCTATCGGATCGGATCGGGACCAATGTAGGTGCCCCCTAATACTGGTAGCCTAAGCGGAGATATAAATGTGTTTCAATAAGAATCATATAGAAGAAGGAGAAGAAAGGGTGTGGTATATCAAACATAGACTCGGCTTAATATTAGCCCATTCAAATATGACAATTCTAAATTTATATCTAAGGAGCTTGCTGGCGGGTCAGATCCCTTCCAAGCAGTCCGTTCCTTTTCTATGTCTCTCGGTTTGAAGAAAAATCTCTTTTTATTTTTATTCTATATATATTATTATTTTTTCAAGGAGGATCGGAGGGCTTAAACAGGTGTTGTCCCAAAGGCTGGGCACTGGTCCAGGTACTTTCTTTCGGTCAGATCATCCTATATATTTATCATCTCTCTTCTTCTACTCACGATAACTTATATTAGCAGGCACTCTGTCGTAATAATCCATTCTTAGCAGCTATTCAACCCCCCCCCCATTTTTCCGAATTCTAATAGAAAATTATTGCGACCGGAGGTAGGGTTCAAGGTCAACATCACCAAACTGACGTCAAATTAAATAGTAAAAAGTATTCACAAACAGAGAAAAGGAAGAAAAATAATAATAAATAATTGTCAAAAAAATACTGAAAAAAGTCAGTCAGGTTTTGTTAGAGGTATTATATTCTTTGTAATCATTATTTAATATTATTTTTTTCGTTGGGCTATTTTTATTTATTCTCTCTGTTTCGGCTATTTATACGATCTGATGCTTTACAATTGTGCGATTTTATTTAGCTTAATATAAGAAGTACAATAATAAAATCTAATAAAAAGACACGAGAAAAAAAAAATTACAATTGAGGGGAGATCGTAGACCGTTGATGATGCGTAGGTAGGGATTGTCAGGGTTCGGTCATTATTTCTTAATAACACTACTTTTTACATGTGAAAATGGTTTTATTGTTGCCAACGTTTCGGCTTGAAATTCAAGCCTTCATATATATATATATATATATTGAATTATATTGATTTTATATATATATATATATATATATATATATATAATGTATATATATTTATATGTGCATATATGTATATGTTAGTATTAAATCTGTCCTGCTTGTTTTTACAGCCCTGATGAAGGCTTGAATTTCAAATCAAAACATTGGCAACAGAAAAAGCATTTTCACATGTATAAAGTAGTTTTATTATGAAATAACGACCGAACCCTGACAATCCTACCTTCTCAAAAAATTAAACATTTTTTTCCCCCGATCTCAAAATCTTTATTTCTATTTTTACTTCATCATTTAATTGTGTTATGATTTTCCACATGTTTTATTTTCTTTTTCCTATCTGGATGTAATGAAAGTGTGAAATTTGACGTATCCTTATGCATTAAATAATAAATTCTACGAATTAAACTAAAAATAATAATAAAAGTTAAAAATTAAAATATGTTCGAAAAATACTAGATAAACATTTTGACCCCATATGCAGTCATGCCGTGGCCATTGTTGAGAACGGTTCGCATTTTAGGATGTATTAGTTGTTATATGAGTTTTTTAGTTCCTGCAGAGGTTACTTAAATTCGTGCGAAACATGTAGAGCTATTTATTTTGTAATTTTGTTTTTTATTGACCTTCCGCCTAGCACATATTTGGCAAAAAAAATTATTATTCCTTTTGCTTCCAGCGAGAGAGTATGCTGTATTTGTGTTTCGAGTCTAGTAAAGAGATCAATATATTATAAAGACAAAGAAATATCTTGTGTCGCGGTGAGGGGTTGGGTTTGGAAAGGGACGGGAGTTCCAAGAGGGGAGAAGAGCTGAATCACACTCCTAAATATTGATCAACTAATCACTTCTGATCGAGCTTATTTGCATTCGTTAGTACGAGATAATCCACTAGGTGGGATTCTATCGGGAGGCTAAGGAGAAGGAAGATGTGGAGGCCGCTGCCCTCCAGTCTGTCACCATAACTAGAATGCTCTTAAACGGATTGGCATCCTAAGCCTGTACTTCTAGGCTCACACCTTAGCCGCAAAAGGATATCCGCGGAAATGTTAGCTTAGCCTTCCTATTCTCTAAGGTGTCCGGCTTCGATCCCCTTCTCCTCGTGGGCCAATCCAGCAGCTCTTCAGGATATAACAGAATGAAGATGACGCGCGTTTGGACGGTTTGTTGGATAAAAAACAACTCTTCGTAATGAGTTTTTCATTACATATAGGGCTTTATTAAGGCTTGTGAAGTCAGGGGATGCTCGGGATTCGGCTGGGAGATATAAACGTCAGATCATCACAGACAAATCTGTATTGGACGTTTCGGCAGCACTTTGGCAGCCTTCTTCAGCACTAAAAAATGCGTAGAGGAGGCATTTTTGGTTAAAGCCAACACTGAACCATGTTCATCTAAATGTCAATTTGGTCTTCCACCCCTCCCCCTCCCCTAGGGATTTTTAGTGCCGAAAAAAACTGCCAAAGTGCAGCCAAAACGTCCAATATAGATTTATGCTTGAAGAACTGACATTTATTGCTCCCAGCCGAATACCAAACGTCCCTTGACCTCGCATCACCGAACAGAAATGTTTTGAGTGCAGATCACTTCCTTAACTGTTTCTCTTCATTTGGAGAACTACTACTATATATAAAAAAAAAAAAAAAAACATTTTTCTACAATATATTGGAAGACGTTGGAAAAAGTGAGTGCATTTGAGTACTTATCAAAAAAGTGCAGAAATGTCCAGTAAAGCTTGCGCCACATTGGCATGATTATATAAAACGTTCTGTTGTTGTTTTTACGCCTGGCAACTTCCGAGCTATCTATATGTTGCCACAATTTAATAATGCCAACGGAATGTGGTTTTCTTTGCAGGCCATTCGTCCAAGAACTGGGCAGACCCAATGTCATAGCCCACAGATAGCTCACAATATTTATTGCATTACTATTGCATGATGGGTCTCCCATGGTCTAGTGGCTAGAGCCTTAGATTCATAAGCGGGAGATGGTGGGTTCGATCCCCACCGGCGACAAGAATTTTCTCATCTCAGGGCTCGCTGAGAAAATTCCTGGCTGCAACCTGGATGTCGGCGCTAATGGCCGAGATTTGTCGATGCGCCGTTAAAAAAAAAACAAAAAAACTATTGCATGATTTCTTCCATAAGTCATGACAAATTCTTACTGAAATTACCCCCAAAAAACCGTAATCACGGAATTACACAATGAGCCATCAGAGAGGACGATAATAGTTATAAACGGGGTTAGGTTAAGCGATGCGCCGATGGACCGGGTTTAACGACCTACTGAGGGGTAGTGAGAGCTCCGTCTTTGCGAAGAATGGTTCGTCGCCCGTTGAAAAGACAGGGCGGTGAGTCGCCATTCCCTCCAAGCACACAATCCATCCAACGGGACTCGGGAAAAGGAGTCCAGCTCACAATATACCACCATATCACGGGCAAATCGAATCGTTTCAAAGTCCTCCATCGGTTCCACTGTCCCCTCAGAGCCACGCACGAGCAGCCCGTCCGTTTCCCACTCTCGGAAATGAGAAATCTAAGTCGATATCACCGGCGGACAGTCGAGACAAAACGGCAGGTGACGTTTCAAAACCTCCTCAAGGACTACACGTCGAATGAAGCCATCACACGGCACTGAAGATTATCACATGATACGACCTGCTAAATCTCTAATTAATACAATTCCTAAGCATTCATCAATAAGGCAATAATGCCATAAAAGCTATTGCTAATTGCCTAGATATCGATAGATAATATACGAGAAATACATTTTAAGCCTACAACTAAACCTATCAATTTATAACTGCCACCTCGTTGATGAATACACACCTCCACGGTCAACAATTCCAGCAATTATTATTTAATATGGGGCTAATTTCTCCTGGGAATTTACACATTTGATTATGAGAGCAAGAACCCGAGAGACCGGTACTGACCCCATGAGGTCAAGCAAGGCCGTGAGTGCTTCTGCTGACTGGGCCTTGAACAGGGACGAATCCTACCGAGCCTTCCATCTCCAGCCCATGAGCAGGGAAAATTGCCCGTAAAAATTGTCCTACCTTGAAAGCGAACATCACACCAAGCGGTCAGTCACCTCCCAAAAAGAAGAGCAATTTCTTCCTACCCTTGTTCCAATAGGGAGAAGCCATCTATTCTTATCTAATATTGTAAATAGTACATTCTACGTAGAAACATCGGTGAATTAAAAGAAAACATTGCTAAGAATATGAAAATAACTTTGACATTCCGCTTTTAATAACATATACTTCTTTTAATATTATTAATAGTCCCCTAGTATTTAAAAATGTACCATTATTCAATGCATAGTTATTCCATAATTAATTAATATTTAGTTATGAAATTATTAGATATTTTAATATTTGTATTCCTTTACAAAGTTATTTTAATTTCTTTATATTAAAAATTATTATGATAAAACGTGATATATACTTTTATATATGTATAAATATATACATGTATATATATATATATATATATATATATATATATATATATATACTATGTATATTATTATTATTACAGTTATACTAAGATTACTATGCATGCCGTTTCTTATGCTAGAAGATTTTTTGCTAAATGAACATCATTATAAAATTAAATAAATTAATGATCCCAAAACTGTATCAATTATCAGTTATTTAATTCTGGCACTTCAATAAAAAATTAATTTATACTATCAAACAATCGAAAATCGGTAGTTAACCTTCCTCTCCAGAAGCAAATTTTTCATTTCTTCAGCAATATCAGGCATTGTGTTATCTCGTCAACTGTATATTTATTTATTTTTTATATAATGGCGCATTTGCATCTAGGTCATTAGCGCCTCTTCAACTGTATAATACGTAGGACGGTAAGCACTGCCAGTGAAATACCATATTTAGCAACGGACATGAGCCTAAAACGAGAGTATCTGGCTTTTATTATTTAATTCCGGGCATGGCAATGAATAATGATTCGAAAAATAATTCCATGTTGTATAGCTTCCTGTGATTTAATATTATATATTATAATAAACTTAAATCTTAGTTTGGAGCACATAAATGTGAGTTTGAATCTGGCTATTGAAGCCCGGTAGCGTTAATTTACGGCGGATCTGTCTTCAATACCTAGCCTGGCCAGTTAATATTCCTAAAATATAATGTTTTTTTTTTGTTTATATATATATATATATATATATATATATATATATATATATATATATATATATATATATATATATATATATATATATATATATATATATATATATAACGGCTTATCTACAACTTGGCCATTAGCGCCGGAAAATAATAATAATATAATGATTTTTGAAAAATGGCATTGTTATTTGTGAAATAAATTGTGGTCTCAGAGAATATCTCATACTATATGCAATGAGGATTGATAACTGTTTTCTCAGCTCGGAACCCGCTCCCCACTCTCAACCGAGAACGATTTTATTACATGGAATGAAATATTCTAAAGGAGACGTTGGAAGAGATCCTACTAAAAGATGGAGAGTCGCCGATTCGTATCTGGCAGGCTACGCCAGGGGGCGTTTATTCCCTATCCGGAATATTTACATAAATATCCATCTTACTTTTTTTTTTTTATTATTTTAAATTTTATATATGAAATCCAAACAGAGGAACTGGATTCCATTTTGACCCATTGGTATTCCGTTGAGACGATCAAATACGGCCATGCGCCTTGCAATTTATTTATTTCTGGATCTGGAGGAGTTTTCGATTGCTTTCTTTTTCATGATGTTACTCATTTAAATATTTGCAAACTAATGCACCAAACAGCAGTTATAGTCCGCATGTTTTTAAATATTCCTTATCAACATCTCATTTCCTTCAGAACATGTGTCCCCATAAAAATATATTAATATAAACACTGACCAAAAATCTCAACAATTTTTCTTTTTTGTATAAGAACCGTAAGAATTACAGTTCTATCTCTACAACTGCTTATCTTATTTTTTTTTAAACTTAAGAATTACAAATTATGTTGAAAATCACAAATTAATTGAAATTTTCCTATCTTCTTGAAAAAAAAAAATGAAATGAAAACAAGGGAGTGGTTATAATATTTTGTCTGTCGGAGACCTTGAACTGGAAGCCCCTACCATTGGAGCATAAAGGCCTAAGCTTATCACAAAGCTTCTAGGCCCCCGTCGGTATGTTTGTTTAAAAGTTACCAGTCCATTACTAAGCTGCTAGTCGTTTGTTCGGCTAGTCCAGTACTAAGAACCTAATCGCTTGTTCGGCTAGGTCAGTACTCGAGACGCTAGTCGTCCGTTTGGCTGATCCAGTACTAAGCTGCAATTCGTTTGTTGGGCTTGCCCAGTACTAAGCTGCTAGTCGTTTGTTTCGCTTGTACAACATTAAGAAACTAATCTTTTTTTTTCTCTTTTTTTTTATAAGGCAATTCAACCACATGGATCATTGTTGTCTATTGAAATTTACTGAAACGAATGTTAATTTAATAGAAGAAAAAAAAATAAATAAAATAAATTATTGAGAGGAGATCGTTGACCGTTGATGATGCAAGGTAGGGATTGTCGGGGTTCGGTCACTGCTTTTTAATAAAACTACATTTTACAAATGAAAATGGTTTTATCAATGCCGACGTTTCGGCTTGAGATTCAAGCCTTCATCAGGGCTTTAAAAACATATATATATATATATATATATATATATATATATATATATATATATATATATGTGTATATATGGGTATATATATATATATATATATATATATATATATATATATATATATATGTGTGTGTATATATATATATGTGTGTGTGTGTGTATGGGTATATATATATATATATATATATATATATATATATATATATATATATATATATATACATATATATACATATACAGGGTGTCCCAGTATATGTGTCCACCCCCTTTTCCTCCTAGAGTTGTTGGAATTTCGAAATGAAACTTGGTAGGTCTTAGTTATGTTGCATGAGGTTTCTTTTAAAGGTTTAGTTGACTTTGTAACATTCTCCAGTTTTTCTCCAGCGCATCTAACTCTTGATTTTCTAATGGCGGCAGGTATTTTTTATGACGAATTCTGATAGAAAATTTAATTTTAAGACTAATTTATTCCGAAACATCTTTTGATCCGACGCACCGTTTACGCGTAAAACGCAGAAAACTGAAAAATATCGCTCTTTTGTAGACAAAGTCCTATTTATCACTGAAACCAAGCCTTGTACGTAAAAACACCTCAATGTAAACGTTGTAGCCTATTAATTTTCCTTTCAGATGATACCAAGATCAAAGTTGTAGATGAAATATTTAACGGGGTGTTATGAATGAAAACAAAGGCAAATTTTTTTTTTTAGTTTAATGATATAATAATTTCATATGGAAAAATAAATTTATTCTGTGCTGTAATAATTTTTATATACTTTTTTTCATAACGTAAATAAGTAATTTTTTTTTATTGTTTATGTCAGCTACTTTTTTTTCTATTCATATCGAGTTTGTGAATTGTTACTTTTTAAAACTTTTAAGGTATATATTTCATTCATAATATCCCGTTAAATATTAAACCTAGAACTTTGATCTTGGTATCACCTGAAAGGAAAATAAATAGGCTACAATGTTTGTATCGAGATGTTTTTACGTAAAAGGCTTGGTTTCAGTGATAAATAGGAATCTGTCTACAAAAGGGCGATATTTTTCAGTTTTTTGCGTTTTACGCGCAAACGGTGCGTCGGATCAAAAGATGTCTCAGAATAAATTAGTCTTAAAATTAAATTTTCTATCAAAATGCGTCATAAAAAATACCTGCCGCCATTAGAAAATCAAGAGTTAGATGCGCTGGAGAAAAACTGGAGAATGTTACGAAGTCAAATAAACCTTCAAAGGAAACCTCATGCAACATAACTAAGACCTACCAAGTTTCATTTCGAAATTCCAACAACTCTAGGAGGAAAAGGGGGTGGACACATATACTGGGACACCCTGTATATATATATGTAAATGTGTGTGTGTGTATATGTATATATATGGATATATACATATATGTAGATTATATTACTAAATATGTCCTACTTGTTTTTACAGCTCTGATGAAGGCTTGAATCTCAAGCCGAAACGTCGGCATCAATAAAACCATTTTCATTTGTAAAATGTAGTTTTATTAAAAAGCAGTGACCGAACCCCGACAATCCCTACCTTGCAAAAGAAATTATGTTGTTGAAAATAAAATACACTTAAGAATATTGAAACTAAAGATCAGATTAAATAAAAATGAAAGTTAATTTAATTGTTTTATATTTTAATATTTGACTTATTAATTTTTTCGCAAATAAGCTTACTATGTTTTATTAAATAGCTCATTGGCTCTCAAAAAACTCAACGCTCTCTGGCTTGATTCATGGTCGACTCTAAGTATATCACAGAGAGGACCATGAATGTCCATTTGGTTCCTAGCGGCTTCGTAGGCTCTGCATTCTGTGAAAATTTGTTTAATAGTGAGATATTCACCACAAGCAGTGCAATCAGGCCTTAATTCTCTTTTAAAAAATATGCATGGGTGAGATTAGTGTGTCCAATTCTAATCCTCGACAGAACCACCTCGTCTCTCCTAGAGTCTTGAGATGAGATTTTCCATGCTGAGGTAGTGGATTTAATCTTCCTCAACTTATTTTTGTTTTTTGCTCTGCTGATCCAAAATTATGGAGCTAGTCGTTCGTTTGGATACTACAATATTAAGAAGATATTCGTTTACTTTCCTACTCCAATACTATCCAGCATTTTTTTAAGATTACAAAAAAAAAAATGCTGAAACTCTGTCGATACATTTATAAGTGGGAGGTTCTAGCAAATTTGATACTACAATAATGTATTTTATTTCTATTCAGCGCCATTTGATTGACTCATATCGAATCACTAGATCTCCAATAACCCGATTGGGTTCATGGATCCTCGGGTGTACGGCCGAGCATATCGCTCATCAGACATCTGTCCTTCGTTAGGTGATTTACAAGCTCCTCTATGTAGATCGGGCTGGGAACTCCACACTCCGTTTCTAGCTCTCATTAAACAATCGATAGTTTTAAATGTGATTCATTGTATAGAGAGCCACCCCCACCTCGTTCCCTTGAGGATACGATCCCTTTGTTCAACGGTCTCATTGTTCTCAACCAAATTAGATAGGAGCCTTTGTTTATCTGAATTTTAAAAACAATTGTCCTAATGCGTGCATTCATCGAAGTCAGCTCTTCTGTTTGTGGGTGGATTCGAGTGCCGTGAACCCCCCCCCCCCCCCGTAACATTTACGTCAACTGTTTAGCTGATTATTTTTACCTCTCCAAGTTTTTCATTATTTGTCTTTGTATAATTTTTAAAATTCTCTACTTTTAATTCCCTTGAAACAGTATGTGTTGAAAAATCAAAAATATTTTTTTGAATGTATGGTTCGACTTCTACCTCCAGCTGTGCTTCTTCTGTCCTACTTCACCGCTGCAAATACTAGTGGTTCCAAATATGAAATACGATTCCGACAAAAATTATAAAATCATAATGAAATTTTTCCAAGCAAAATAGCGCACATTCCCACCAAAACAATGCAGTGCAGTAACCCGCCAAAGCTCTCCAGGACACTAACCCACTAGAGCACTGTAGTGCAATAACCCACCAAAGCTCCCTATGACAGTAATCCACTAATGAGCTGTAGTGTAGTAACCCGCCAAAGCACATAAGGAAAATAATGCATGTAGTGCACTAACCCGCCACAGCTCTCGAGGGCACTAATCCACTAGAGCTCCGTAGTCCAGTAACTCACCAAAGCACTTAAGGTCACTAATCCACTCAAGCACTGTAGTGCAGTAATCCTCCAAAGACTTAATGGCACTAACCCATTAAGCATTGCAGGCCACTAACTTGCCAAAAATCTAGGGTGCAGTTACCCGACTGGCGTCATCGGATACACATTTTTTTTTTTTTTTATTAAATCATCTATCTAAAGTCAATAAAACAAAATCACAAGATCACCTCAAATTAATAGAACATAAAGTCTGCTCGAACGATATCTTCAAAACATTAAAAATAAAAACACTCGGAAATTCTATTACCTTTCATTATAGCACAGTTAAATTTGGGTCCCTATAGTTTGGGGCCTAATTGAAGGGATATGTCAGGGCCGTATAGAGGAAATATTTGGGGGGGGGGGGGGTAGCACCGGTGGTGGGAAAAAAATGTCTGAGCTAAGTCGTCTTATTTAATTTATTTTTGACGTTTGTATGCAGCCCTCCTTATATACGCTTATGGGATGTATTAAAAATTATCATTTATCAGGGTTTTTTTGGTCGAAGTTTCTAATCAGATATTAATATTTTTTCTAAAAATTTAATATCTGTAGTGTGATATACATAACTAACTTAGAGCAAGGAATCTTTCAATTTTATAAATCATTTCCGTCATTTTTCAGCTTCAAAATTACCGACATTTGTTTTATTTTAGTAAACACAGATGCCCTGAATTCTCGGGTTAATTTGTTTGGCACAAGAACTGCCTCAAGACAGCTGTTTATATTAAAAGAAATAAATGCCGTGGTTTAGAATTGACTGCTTTGAAAAAAAACATTTCGAATCAATTTTCTTCATTAAAAATAAACATCTCTTTGGGAGTGTCGGTGTAATGATGGAAGGTGTGACAGCTGTTAGATCACGATATTTCTCGGCATATTCCTAATAAACCAATTCTTATTCCGTTTCTTATCAACCGAATATTGTTTGAACGTTTGGCTCGGATCCACCTCAGATCAAACAGGAACTGTCTTGAGGGCAGTTTCGTCTTGTGGGTTCCGCGGTCAATTCTCCTTTCACGCTTTAGACTTTGTATTAATAGATATTCATCACTGGTTGTGGGCGCGCGCTGATTGAAGTCGGTTCCTTGGCGGTGTCATCAAATCCAGGCAGGTTCTCCCATACAGGACCTTCGAACGAGTTCCTGGCAAGACATTTGGGCATTTCCGAATCCTTAGGTCACGAAACTACCGGTCGTTCAAAGTTAAATCTAAATACATTTTTAATTTTTCCTACCTAAAGCAACCATGAATCTTCGCCAATTATTACCAGGGCTCACCAATTTAGCGAAACGTTAGAAAAGGAGCGCCTAGCTCAAAACCGATCATGCAGGAGAAGTAATAAAAAAAAGTTTCAATTTTTTTGACCAAGAAACTGTGAAAATTGCATAATGACGACTGCAGCAAGATATCTGGTGGATTTATATATATATATATATATATGACGAATGTTTAATATAATTTGTTCCGAATACTGTTTTTTCACTCCAAAAAAATCCTATGATATCAATTTAGTGACATAAGGTTTCTGGCTTCATTTATATAATCTTTTATATATTTATATATAATATAAATATATATATGTTATATATAAATATAATATGTAGGTATTTTGACAAGGAGAATTTAATGAAACAATTTTCAAGGAGATATATTAATAAAAATATTGATTAGCTTTCATATTTCTTTATTTTATATTTTCTGTTACATTATTTTATAGGCAAGTTAATGAGACAACTAGTCTAATAATGACACCGAAAACAAATATATATATATATATATATATATATATATATATATATATATAATATCACCCATGAAGCTGCCACGAGGACCCTGAGGGGCAGAAACACCTGACGTATCTGAATCTTGATCATACGACATACCCAAGTAATTAATTAAAGGCTTATTGGGCCTAGGAACGGTTTAGGACGACAATTCCAACCCTTGAAGTACGACACTAGAACATAAAACATGAAGAAGAACATAAAAATAATGCGCGACTGAGTTTAGGACTCAGGTCCTCCAAATTATAAGTCGAGTGCTCTACCACTGAGCCATCCTAGACATCATATATATATATATATATATATATATATATATATATATATATATATATAAGAACACTTTAAGCTAGATGAAGGCGGTGTAAAGTAACCCGAAACTTTTATATGAATAAAAATCGTTCAAATTCCTATGACAAACAAAACCTGTTTCCGTGGAATCCAGAAGAGTTATTTAGGGTAATTAACATGTCCTGGTGAATTATAATAGAAGCTTAGTATGTAACTACTCGTAGCGTTGTGTAGTAGGGATGGTTGTGGAGGGAATGATTCACCGGATATCGATTTGTGATCGGCCTGATCAGGTTCTTCCTCATTCCAACCACCTCCCCTTCGGGGGAAGCAGATAGGCTGGATGGAATACCATCCTGGAGGCTGTAATAGAGAGGGGTTCCCAAGTCCAAACACCTTGCGTCAAAGACAGATAATTCATGGGCACTCGGCTAAGGTCAAACGTTAGTTATTGATCGGCAAGAGTCGTGTGAAAGTTTGGTTTTTGACTGATTCGTCCATGGACAGCGAAGTTTATCGGGGCACTGAGGCATAATAAGATCGGCTGCGATCAAAGAGAGGTCAATGGAAGTTGGCAGTTTGCGATTATAAACTTATTATTGGAACTAGTTCGTCTAGAGGCAGGTAAAGTGAACGAATATTATTGGTCAACAGTCGGACTAACAACTAAAATTAACCGGTACCTAAGCAACTGCGTAGTAAAAAATCTGCTACCAACAGAATTCCCATAGCTCCTGCCTACCTCAAGAAAATACGATCAACGTCTGATGAAGCCCATTAGGATGTGGGCGAAATATAACGGCCAAGGATCCGACACGCTACAGAAAGAAACCGAGAGACCAGAAGAATGTATATATTGTGTTTTGTTGTTAATATCCAATAAATAAATAAAAAAACTTAGTCAACTATTTCCTTTTATATACGAATATGAGCTAACAATATTTACAAAACATAACTAAAACATGGTAAATAAATGTGAAGATGGTGGGAACATTCCATACAACGAGCATTTGTTCGATTGGAGTCCAGCTAGGGAAATTTCCAATATGTCTTAAACATTTATTTTGGAATTTTTTAGATGTTGTACTGCAATAATAGCACCACATACAGACGTAACAAATAGCTCTAATATATAAAAAAATAAATAATGTTTTTCTTTAGAAGATTTAAATGAGAGTTTCTGTTTAACAAAGGGAATAATATTTGTAAAGTTCCTTAGCCTTGTTAACTTTACTATTGACAGAGCAGTAAAAGTTAATTTACTCCAAGGATATTTTACAGATTTTGGCCAGGATATTGTTTTCGGTCGAAGATCACAATTTGAAGCTTCCTAATAATGTGTGGTTTGAGACAACTATATTGGAGATCTTCTAAAAATGGATTTTGGATTTGTTCGATTTTCACCCGGCTAAATTCAAAGATACTGGACGAATTCTTCGATAGAAAGTTACAACCAAAGACAATTTTTCAATTAATTTCTTTATTGGTTATTACATTATGTATATCAATACATCAGGTAATATGATACAATATGAGGTTTCTGTGCTCAAAGCCTCCCAGCTTCATCCTCGATAAACGTCAAAAGTACTCTCAGAGCTCCGACCAATTGCCGGAGTCGAATAGAAACCAAAAAAAGATCGGATATAACAAGAACAAATCTTTCTACGTATAATAACGAGATATCATTTTGTTAACGCGCCGCCATACGTTGTATAACTGACTTCTCAGACTGACAACTACGACTTTGTAATTATGAGTTCATATCCAACTATATCCAAACTCACAAGTTGAAGTGCCAGGTTCAGCCAGATAGAACTGGGGTCCCTTCACTCCAACAAACATGGCATAAGTTAGTTGTACATTTTCATAAACAATTAAAACAAACCCACAATTAACTTTATAACTAATTGCGTTTATTTATCAAGTACATATATCATCAATTATCTAAAACTAATTTCTATATGTATGACTTCTATATCCTTTTTATCCAAACCTGGCCAAATCAGTCTATCAGAAGTTCCATTCCAATCTCCCTGGCCATCCAAATCCTTTGATAAATTATCTATCCTCGTTCCAAGATCCACAAAATCCTCATAGAAGACTGAAGCGGAGGTGGCCTAGAGATAATTTGCTTTAATATCTGCAGTGCACAAAATGTGTTATGTTTTCGTTTAAATTGTTTACAGTTGTTTCAATTTCCCCTAAAATGTATTATTCTTTGGGTTATGTAATTGTACATATATTACTGGGAATATGTAAATCATATAAGGGGCCTTTGGTAAGAATGCAGATTTCTATCCACCACAGTTGCCGAAACTCAATATTTCTGAAGTGGCTCGTGATGGTTATGCCGGTATGATCTGAAGGATGAAGATGAAGGCCTAACAGAAGATAGCTAGGGGTGGAGGATGAGCTAGATGGACTAGGTATCAGGTAATTCACCTGGCCTATGAGGGGGTTCATGGGAAAGGAGGGCAGGGGAACCGGTCAAACCCCCTCCCAGATCATGGTGGGCGTGGCCCATTCCCTCCTCCTACCACCAATAAGGCAACGGCATTTTTATGCAACTGATAAAAAACACTCCCATTTTAATAGATGTTTCCCTTTCTTCGATGTGCTCTGGATCTCATCCGTTCCGATAAGTTTCGTCCCTTGAGCCCGATATTCCCAGGAGCCCTTAACAGCTAGCAGACTCCAGGCTACTGGGCTAGTATCGTCCTTCTTACTCAATTAGAAATACTTGAGCCAAAACCACACTCATGTGAACATTAATAAGGGGGAAAAGTACCTATTGACCAATTAATAAAACTATAAGCATCATGATTTGTTATAAATACAAAACAATTCAAATTACTTCTCATAGAAATTAAAGCTTCACTATTACATGTTTCAACAGATTCCATGAATAAATTCCAGTCGACGAATGTGTACAAATATTGAGACTAAAGTTATGCACGCAGAACACAAACTTTTGACAGGAATGCCTGGATTAATTATTTGCTTGAATGTTTTATTGATCCGCACAATTCATGTCCGCATGTCCAAGCAGGTCTGATTATATTTTTGTGTATAATACAAAACTATAATCTGTCCTACTTGTACGTACGTACTTGAATTATGGGAATCGACAAAACACTCAATTAAAACAAACAGTAGCAGTCCTTGGGTCGTTTTACGAAGACCGCAGCCAGTTACTTGTGAGGTATCTGTCGTGATTTGATTTTGGTACTTACGGGTTAGCTTACACGTTCTTTGCAGGTTATCTATTAATTCTTTATCTAATGTTAGAAACCATATTATATAAATATAGTAATCAAAAGTTAATATAGTAATGAAAAGTATTTAAAATCACAGCAATCACTATTAAAAGTAACTTTTTTACTACTATATTTATATAATATGGTTTCTAACTAACCCTTAGATAACTTGTATTTGTAAGTAATAGTTTTAGGCTTGTAAAAAATAAATGAAAATAAGCAGAATATATTTCAGCAAGAAATATTTATTAATAAAAAGTTGAATATTATAAAAATCAATGGTAATCGTGAAGTTTAGGGGCCTCCTCGCCGATTTTTTTGTCCTGTGGTTCTATAACATATTTATATTTTATATTTTTTTCGCATTATGGGCATACGGGCTATGCGTTTCCGCTCGCTCAAAAAGATATGAAAACTGTAGTCAATACAACTCGCTATAATTAATAGAATTCTATTAATTTTTGCGAGTTGGATTGACTTGAGTGTTAAAGGTTACTTTACTACCAGCAACAACCAATAGAATTGCCCATAGGAATAGCCAATAGAAAAGCTAATAAGTTATGCGCGTGTGCTGAATCACTGTTATAATCACTACAGATATTTCACAAGTAACTGGATGTGGTCTTCGCAAAAAAAAAAGACCCCAGTCCTTTGCAGAGAAGTCAACGAAACTTAATATATTTCTAATAACACCTCCGATAAAGGCTTGAGTATTACCTTTGTAAAGATCATACATAATCCCGCCTCCTAACCGTTCCTAAAGATCCTCCTGGGATGCTTAATAGAATTTGGCGACGTGACCAACAGTAGGAGCAATTAAGCAGAGAAAAAATAACTCAACTTAGGTAATCGACATACAAGTCTAATTAAGCATAATTAATTATTTTCCTATATGTTACGTGCAGTCCAGCAATCTTACGAACAGGGATCAAATAAGCATTGAAACTTCTTTGTTTTTGGTTAAAAAAAAAAACAAAAGATCGAAAATATTCGGTCTTATTTTCGTATCAACTGCTTAAAATTCGAAATACCCATTTCAAGTAATAAATGACGATTTATGTTTTGCCATGAGAAAAATACCAGCTATTGTTCGAAGTTATTTCCCTTAACCATATCTGTGGAACAATGTAAACGCAGACGACACGTGGAAAGAGTTCCCCAAGATTTGAATAAATGCATACTAAACAATGATCGGATCACTGAAAAACATCACGGGAAGTCACTAGTTAACTTACATTTGCTGTTATATCGAAAAAGGTGTTTCGATGCCGAAATATCTAGTATAGAGATAGTCGGAGAATAATTTATATGGTTTATTTCATAAGCAGGGTTTCAAAAAATTACTTTTTCATTTGACTACTAAGACCAAGTCCAACTATATATATTTGTAAAATTATGTAATTTATTTATTTTTAAGGTCATGTATAAAATTAGATTATATATAAGTATCTAAAGAAATATATAAAGCCTGAGTGCTGCTACACGGAAGGATCATATCAATATTTTAATTTAATTTCATGCAATTTTATTTCCCTGAAAAAGTATCTACTTGAATGACTCTATATCATTTTCATTTCTTATCTAAATACACAACATTAGAGATCATTCATTACTTTTCTTCAAATAAGAAATTATGTTGGAATATGAATTTTAATATAATATGGGTGGTTTGATTCACTTCTTTAAAGATTTTATAAATGTATTTCTTATCATTCACTTATTAATACTATTTTATCATTAAGCTTTATGCGTATGTATCGAAGTAAGTTATATGTAATTATATTAATGTAATATTATAAAATTATATGTAATTTTTGCGAAAAACAGAGGATTTTCAATTAATTTTCGAATGGATGATGGAATTCCCATCTCTCAATATTTTTATTAATAGTAAAATTATTGTAATTCTGGCTAAGCAAAATAAAATTAGACAATATTATTCAATAAAAAACGTTGCATATTAAATCTGCATGCTACTTTACTCTAAAATTATAATCTGTAATGTAAATACTGATTTTTCACGATATAAATGAGATTTCTGGCTGGCGGAATTTGACACTTTTGTAAAGAATTCCGGATATAAATGAAAAGAGCGGAAGTTTCTTTACGCTACGTGAGTAAATGGACACGAACACAAGCCTATCAAAGCAACATCACTCAAGCTCAGTTTGTCACTGAATTTAATGTACAACCTGCTTTTACTGTTTTAATACTTCTTAATGTGGTTGGCCAAAATTATAAAACTCTGTAGTTTTAATTGGAGCTGCTCTTCAATGAAGAGAAATATAGACATTTTTTTTTTTATCTCTTGTGAAATTCGGTGCTTTTAAACCAACATTACATAGCGAAATTTTGATAGAACCAAATAGCAGCAGAAAGGGACGATTAACACGTCTACCTGGTGATAATAAAAAATGTAATAAAACAGCCTTTTTTACGATGGCTAGAAACATTTAAAATTGTTAACACTGTTCGTTTTGTTCGATATGATCATTGAGGTTGTAGCTGGGTGTGAGAATCAATTGTTGTATCAACGGGATCCAAGGTGAATCTCATTACTGCAATTAGAGCTTGCCCTTCAATAATATTATCAAATTATGTACTTTCAAACGAATCATATTGCTAATTATTCATTTATACATGTTGCAGAATCAACTCTATGAAAAAAAAAAAAAAAAAAGAAAAGAAAAGGGGTGTAAACTGAAAAACGCTCTGAGCAAGGCGACGTTTATAACTAATATTGAACTTGATTGTATCTTGTAAATGCTTGCAAACCAGATAGTTGAGCTAAATTTGTTCTGTTTTTTAAATAAATAAAAAAAAGAATTATATAAATAATTATTATTAGGTTCCGGTTTCAGGGCAAATAACGCTCTTAATTTTTTTTTTTTTTTTTTTTTTTTTTTTGTATATGTATGAAATTAAAAATCCATTGACCTAAATGTGTAGGAGAATATTTGGATCAAAATATTTGAACAAATCAACCTTTTTAGTACCGGATTAATTGGCCAAAGAGGTGCACAATAAAAAATAATAATATTCATTTTATAAACAGCAAAATCACTGTAGAATAGATAGATTTTGGAACTTGTTTTTTTAATATGTGTATTCTTTATGTATTTTATTACATCTAAACTTTTAGGCCTGGCGTAGTATTGGGTATCTATCATTTTATTATTATTATTAACAATTACTTGTTTTTGCTACCCTCCAAGATAAAAAGGAAACCACCTCAGATGATATGATTCCTCCAAAAAACCGGCTCTGTTTATTTTACAGAGGCAAGCTGGAAACCGATTCCAGTAGCTTTAATGACTAAACCATTGATTCCCGTAATAAGGCTTAATGAATAATTCATTAATCAACATTAAAAGTAACCATCTGTTCCTTCACCGCCCCCTCCGTAAAATCATTAGATAATGAAGGAAATTAGTATTTCCTGCATGTATATATATATATATATATATATATATATATATATATATATATATATATATATATATATATATATATATACATATATATATATTGATGACTAGATGAAGGGTATTAATTAATAATAACAACCAAGGTTGGTATTACACATGTATATATATATATATATATATTTATATATATATATATATATTTATATATATATATATATATATACATATATATATATATATATGTATATATATATATATATATACATATATATATATATATATATGTTTTGTTTTTTTTATTGATGTTTTCCGGTAGTGGGGTTGCTTAATTCCAGAGGGTGAAACAAAATTCAGTCTACCCACAAATTTTCTTTATTTTGCACTAGGCCTTTCAACACAAATGTGCCATCATCAGGTGCTCCGTGCAGTGATAGTTGTTACCAGGCACATTTGTGTTGAAAGGCCTTGTGCAAAATAAAGAAAATTTGTGGGAAGACTGAATTTTGTTTCACCCTCTGGGATATATATATGTATATATATATATATATATATATATATATATTTATTTATATATATGTATATAAACGCACTCACATACATACACACAACTCGTTTCTAATAACACTAAAAAAATACTGAACTATATAGGTTACTATTAGGACGGATGACTAATAAGGTTTCGTACTCATTGGGTAGACGTATTTTGACAACTGCTTTCATCGAAACGAAAATAGATTAATTTTTTTTTTTATTTACAAATTTAACATAAATTACAAAAACATAATTATTGCAAAAATTAATAACTGTATTTCTTATTTAATTTAACCAACTAAAATCATGTGTCCAAGCAATACACATTCTCAAATAATGATTCCGCGATGTACGGAAATCATCGCATAATTTTTAACATTTACAAGCAAGTTAGTACTTGTATTCATATACTTCAAATAGATTATTGAACTATCATACTATAAATACATTGATAAATAAAATATTCAACTGTGGTATGTTATTTTTTTATTTTTTTAGATTTACGTCGCCCCTTAGAACAAATTATGATATATATATTCATTTTCAGGTTTCTTCGCTGATAAGAATTAGTTTGAATTTTGATATGACATTCTCCAGCGGCGGGGGTTTTAGCGTTATATTTCGAAAGAAACACATTCTGCCTCTGCTGGCCATATTTTTTTTTCATTTAATTTATTTTGTACATAAAAATTAAAAAAAAAAAAATTAGACAACCGTCTGGCTAAACAGTATGGAATTTCTGCGAAATATAACGCTAAAAAACCGACCGCTTGAGAATGAAGTATCAAAAACAATATATATATATATATATATATATATATATATATATATATATATATATATATATATATATATATATATTATGAATGGGAATAATTATTTGTTGTTATTTAATGTGTTTTTGCTGAATGGATATCTGAGCTTCCTAAGTAAGCCATTGTGGAGATGTATGCAACATGTTGACGGAAACATGCCAAGTAGAGTCAGCTACTTCCCCTGAATGTTTGGACAGGTGGGCTCTGAGTGTTCTGAGACGAGCTGGCATCTACGAACAACTACGAACGGAAGAACTTGTGTTTCTGTTCCACTGCCGTCTCTCCCTCACCCCTCCCCCCCCCTCCACACGAATCAAATCACACGCATTCCGGGGAAAAATATCCTTAGCTTTTTTTTCAGTTCATTTTCTCACTTTTATACAGTTTCCTTCCTCGATCTGCGTTCAATTCAATTCCCTACGTATGGGATAAGTTTCCGAGGCAAAGGATATTGAATTCTTGCAAGCTACGGTTCGCACATGATTAGTTCTACCCCCTTCAATTTATTTAGAATAACAAAACATACTTTTCTGAAGAATTCCAACTTTCTCTAAGTACATGTTATTAAAATATTCAGAACACTAAACCCCGAATTTATATTAAAAATTACCCTGAAAATGTCCAATTTTTTATACTATTATTATTACCTACAGATGTACATTAATAGAGATACGTTTGAAAGGCGCAAAGAACAATAATTAAAAAAAAAAGATATTTAATGTTACTAAATAAACAAAAAATAAAACACAATTTTGCCCCCAAAAAAAATTATAAGTAAGTAAGTAAAATCAAACGCAGAAAATAAACAGTGATTTTTAATTAGGTTAACTGCGAAGTGTAAACCAGATAAATGAAGGTTATGTCCATATTAGTCGCTGGTAAATGGTCCAGCAAAACGTTAAAGTATATTTAATTTCAAGAACAGTGTTTTTAGGAAATATGTAAGGAAAAATAGGTTCCTTTAAATGGTAATATAGATCTGTTATTTTTCTTCAAATGAAATGAAGTGGGAAAAACAAAACAATTGTTGTGGCTGGTGCTAATGACCATAGCATTCGGAGTACCTATAATTTAAAAAAAAAAAAAATTGTGTTGGCTAATCGAATCGAACAAACCGTTACGATGGATGACCTTCTGATTGGTAATAAAGAATCTAAATACACATATTTTTCTTATTATGTAATCTATAATTAAAGATGCGTGAGTTTGGAATTTTTAGGGCACCAATCGCATTTACTGCTAGAGTAATATTTCGTTAAAACCTGCTATTACTATGTATTCAATTATTTTGTTTTGCAAGCTTAGCTTATTATTGTTTAACACGTTTCTGTTTACGGTTGAATGTTTTTAAAACGCATTTCTGAAATCCAGTCATTGATTATTTGAACTAATTAAAATTGTAAAAAATAGATGATAAATTAACGTTTCTATTAACTTGTACCTTTAAAGCGAATAAATTAAATAAAATAAAAGCTATTCCTTGACTATCTCGGAGAATTCATGTTCAACTCTGTTAAAGACATTTTATACACGATTTTTCTTGTACGAGTCATTGGCAACGCACTTTTAATATTTTGTGCATTTGCTAAGGTTATGCAGTAAAATTTCATTATCTGGCACAATAAAAGTGAAATGAATGCATCTTATCGTTAAGAAAGAACGGAGATTAGCCTGTATATCTTCTGTACTCATGGCCAGAAAGCCCGTTTCATTGCGTGAGTTTCGCTGAATCGGGTGTATTTCTCAACTCCTTTCTACCCGCTAGGCCTATTGAAAAGTCTGCAATTCTAAAGGGCTGCTGAATGGATATGAATTCGCGACTGTACAGCCCTTATGTAAAACTGATTGACCCCTCGCAATACCAAAGGGCTGGACTGGTCTACCTTGAAACCTGTATACATCCCCCTATGTTGCTCCAAAGGGGTGTATATTGTCCTCGACCAAAGTCGTTCCAATCGCCGATCTGCAATGATCCCCTTTCGAAAAGTGCGTATCAGTCCAACGAAATTGTTTAAAATGAGGTAAGCACAGAAAAGTATTGCCTTACAGATTTCCTGATAGGTTTCTGGTACTAAATGCTATTTTTCCTGATCTGCACAAGCCAGAAAGCTGATTGGGTTTTGTTAAAACGCAGTTTACATGTTTATATTTTGTATAGAAACATAGAATGTATGAGATGATATTGTTAAAGCACCTACACAGCGGCGATGGTCTTTGCTATTATTGCCGCAGTTTTTGCTAGTAACATGCGTCACTACCCTTAAGTGAAAAGTTTTGTTTTCCTTCATTATATTATAGAAAGGCATTAAAAAGCATCTGCTGACTAAATACAAGTTTGTAAATAAATATCTGCAATTTTTTTAAATTACATTTTTAGTCTATCTCTATAGTCTCCGATCATGGTTTCTTTGTAGGCGCATTTTAGGGCCTAGATTTTTAGATAAAAAAGTTGTTTTTAATTTTTAAATGTATTGAATGAGGACCGGTGGGACTGAGTTAAAAGGCACATTTAAAACATTTTCGCCACATAAACGCTCTTTGATGCCAGTGTTGACTAGTTAGGGAAGCATTAAGGCCCATAAAAAAAAGTTACAAGATAGTATTATCCCTTAATGCCATTCTACATCCAGAAGCAATATTTTTGCTATTATAGTCTTTGGTTCGAAACCAGCTTGGAGTAGATTGACCTTCTTCTCAGTCGAAGAAAAACCCTTACTCCAAGCAGGCGGATGTAAGCAGTATATCTGTGACTTTCTACCATCCACGGTGGAGTCACATTGTAGATAGAAGATAGTAACAATCTACAATTGCAGGTATAATTAATATCCATAAGAAGAAAGTCTATTCGCGGAATGAGTGGGGTTTGATGGGGGGCTGCTATCTTGCTTATGCCCCGATTCTGCTGATGACTAAGATTCCGGCATCAGGCTTCTCTTCGCGAGAATCGCCCATTGATAGCAATCCTCGAACTCAAAGCTTCTTATTTCCTTATATAGATAATGCTCAGCGCGATTCTCCGCAGTCGCTTCAATATTGCTAATTTAAAGGGGAATTTCTGGGGTCCGATTTCGCTCACGGAGAGGCTCAGAAATACGAGATTTATGCAAGTATACGTTTTTCTTTGTTTGTATTTGTTTCTCTAATAAATCACTAAATTGGGGCAACATAGATGCTTGTAGATTTTAATCCAACTGACAATTAGCGTAGAAGATTGCCAAAAATGAAAGCTGTAGCATTAAAGTAAAATCCTGAATAAATCATAAGTAATAACTTTAAAATAAACGTTTATTGAATCAAAGGTCACATATTATATTAATACTAAATAATGTCCCAAATGTTCTTTGCACATAAGAGCGATAGCGGATTATGTCCTGGAGGACCTAAGTTCAAAGCTCGTTCGCACAATATTCTAGTAAAATAGTTGGCGGGTCACAAGCCGTCCTAATGCACACCCTGCCTTTAATGGGTATCGGCAACAGGGGAAATCAAACGGCAGGAGCATAGTACTGACAACATTGTTTCCCTAGTGTGGCTTATGATCAAGTGATCAAGAATGAAATACCTGTACAGTAACTACCCCTCGGGATCTCGTATCCTGTTTCCTGTTTGATGTTCTTTATTGAGTGTGTACATGCAAATGTATATACACGTTTTATCAATCTATTAATACTGTAGAAATATCCTATTAAAAAGTTTCATAAAAAAAGGAGGCGTTTTGTATAATTAGCTTGAAAGCTTGAAGAAACAATGGATTTTAATAGCTTCCCATATTTCTTTTGTGTGCAAATAGTTTATATTACATAGCCAAATAAACTAACCGGACGTATGGGATGCATATGGTAACTGAGCGAAGAAGTGACGTTGGGATCAATATACGCAAACTGTTAATGTTAGTGTAAGCCATAGAGTATCTAAGCGAGGAACAAACGGCTTGCCGGTAGGTGGCAGGTTACAAGGAGAGGGTGCTCACTAAACGGCAGTAACCATCGGAGAGGTAGAAACCTGAACCGATTTGTAGGGATATTTATGGGTGGGTTGAATCAATTGGCCAGGAGAGAGGGAGGGCGAGCATGGGCTATTGCAAATGACTTGGAGCGACAACAGGTCAGTGACTGATGGATGCCTGTTTCTGCTTTTGTCACCCTATCCCATCCAATCCCCCCAAAACCTGTACAATACCCAAATCCTATCCCCCAACAGCCGTCACCCTCCGATACCAATGGCACAGTCAGGCCGATACATACTCACACCTCATAAGTGGCCTTATGTTACGACAATTAACAGCCGTTCCTCCAAGCTTTTGAAGGTAGGAATATCAGTTATGATTTAATGTAGTACGCTCCATTATTGTAAACATCTGGAGTGAAGCACGTTATCATACATTTACATTTCAGAATGTTTCCAATAAGTGATTGTTAATTTGTTATATAACTTAATACAGTATTTCTTCAATCAGAGTCCCTGAGAATTCAATAGACCGCCATCCCTTTGCCCAAAAAACACATTATGGATCATATCCCTGTAGGAAATAGGGCACTACAAAATACTTCAGTGAAGGAACATTTCATATTCTTGATCTTTCTTCTTCTACTCCAGTTCATTGAGATCTTTCCAGAGTACTTTCCTGAAATAATTTCTGGGGGGGGGGCTGTGAGAACTTGGGGGACTGAGAGCATTTGGGGGTTATTGAATACTAACAATCAACATGGAATAGTTAGCCAATTAAAACACTATTACGCCCATAAAAAATGTTTTTTTCTGAACTAAAAGATCTTATCTATTTTTAAGGTTTGTATGACATATTTTTACCGATTTCGGGGGGGGAGGCTTTAGCCCTCTCAGCCCCCCCCTTATATACACTCTCGTAAATAAATTTCAACATAATAAATAAAATAATATAATAAAAATAGAAAATGGCGATCGAATAAGCAAAGAAAACCTGTTGTTCAAAATTTGAATATACGAATATTATTAGATTTTGATCAAAGTATTTTTTCCACCAAACGTGATATATTGATACAGCAAAATTGGTTTCGGAAAGCAAGTTCTATCATCACTGCCTGTTTATGCTGTACCCACGACTACATCCAACAAAAGCACGATGCGCTTCCTGCTCCATGTTTTATAATTTTAATATAAATTATACACATACTACTATTCAAAAGCATCTTAGGAATATATTTTTATCATTTTATTAATGGAAGAAATTATTTCTATTTTCATAATGAACACTTTGGAAGGGATTGTGCCATTATGATTTATTATTGTGATTGTTATTATTCTTCCAGGGAAGAGGGATTGGCCTAGTCGAATCTCCATCAACCCGCTCTTTCTCAGCGAGTAGTATAAAACTGCCGCTTGAGGGTAAGATTCATGTTTAATTGCCATGATGTAGCAATTAACAACTCTAATCAGCTAGCACCCAATCTATCCAGAGAAATTTAATACATTTCTATAATCTTATTATTCCATTAATATAATAGAATATTAAGGTGTATAATAAAAGGCACATTAATCCCCTTCATACAACTAATACACTAGGAAATAGGTAGGTTTGCAGTAAATAACACTTTATTAAGGTGGATTATAAGAAGAGAGATTATTATTCGTATTGTCGTACCACTAATTTAGTAAGGTAAAGATGTATTCTAAAGGAAAGTTTTATGCCCTTCAGATTATTATTATACTATCATACAACCAATAATAGGATATTAAGGTTTAGTAGGCCTTCAAGTTGTATTATAATATATACAAAATATTTATTAAGGCTTTAGGGTTTATTATAAAATTAAATATAACTCTCCTATAGATTATTATTATACAATTAATCTAGGAGGATATTAAGAAGTATTATCATACATTAATACTCTAGTTAGATATTAGGGTGTATTATAAGGAGTATTATGTACCTTCAGATTATTATTATACATTTAATCTAGGAGTATACTAAGAAGTATTATCATACAATAATACTTTAGTTAGATATTAGGGTGTATTATAAGGAGTATTATGTACCTTCAGATTATTATTATACATTTAATCTAGGAGTATACTAAGAAGGATTATCATACATTAATTCTCTAGTTAGATATTAGGGTGTATTATAAGGAGTATTATGTACCTTCAGATTATTATTATACATTTAATCTAGGAGTATACTAAGAAGTATTATCATACATTAATACTTTAGTTAGATATTAGGGTGTATTATAAAGAGTATTATCTACCTTCAGATTATTATTATTATGGTCTTATCATAAAGTAATCTAGTAGGATGTAAGGTATATAAACAAGGGAACTTTGCCTCTATTCAGATTATTGTTATATTTTATATATTTAAGATCCATAATCGATAATACCGGTTCCGTTCGAACGATACACCCTTTTAATTTAATATAATAACTTTTGGAATTTAGAAGTCATTAATTTATTAGATATGTCAGCCTATAAGGAGACAGGTTTGGATGGAATTCCGGCTAAAATTCCAAATGTTATTTAATGAACGGGTTCGGTTCTAGAACTGGAAATCGTCCGCCATACCTCTCTTTATTACTCGATCCTCTGCCAATAAGGAGAAACCAATTTCAGATATATCTTTAGAACCTGTTCTGAGTAATGTTTTTCGTTTTTTAAGGCTTTTCTGCTGCTATGGCCATAGGCCTGGGATATATATTTAATTTCTACACATCCACATATATATATATATATATATATATATATATATATATATATATATATATATAAAATCAGTCCCGTAACAGGCCACGAGGGCCCTGAGGGGCAGATACTACGTATAGAGGTATCTGATTCATGACCATACGGCACACTAGGGAGATAGTGTGGTCAGTACTATGTTCCGGCCGCCTGCTTTTTCCCCTTGGCTGCTTCGACTGCTAGAGCCATTAGCACCAACCAAGGTACCCATTATTGAATTAATTAAAGGCTGGGTTGGCCTAGGGACGGTCAGGGAGGCCGAATTCAACCAATGAACGAAGACACTAGAAGAAAAAATCTTTAGTGCTTGCTCGGGATTTGAACTCAGGTCCTCCAACTTATTAGTCCAGTGCTCTACCACTGAGCTAACCTCGCCCCCTATATATATATATGTGTGTGTGTGTGTGTGTGTGTGTGTGTGTGTGTGTGTGTGTGTGTAAACCGCCATATATTGCATACTTTCAAAACCTCATGTCTTTATAAGAAAAGGGTGTATTTTCTAAACATTTACCTAAAATCAACTTCCGTTTGAAACCGGAAGTGGTATATTCAGACCGAAAATACATTTTTTCATATGTAACGTGGATATTTTTTGGTCACAAATTGAATTCTATGTTCAAACATACTTAACTTTTGTTTGAAAAAGTTTTTGATAAAATATTATTGAAGACCTCTAATTCACCTATAGAGTTGGTCAGATCAGATTTTGTTTAAACTGCGCATTGCGCTTAATTGTATTATTTATATATATATATATATATGTCTATGTGTGTTTACGAAAATATATCCTTATCCCCTTCCCTAAATCAATTTATGTTTTACACACATTGTTTTAATCTTCAGTCTACCCTTGTTATGAAGTCCTCTCGTTTAAGCCGAGGTGTCATACTGACATCTCATCTGTTCTAATAAATATGGCTATATTTTATCGATTATTTTAGCTGTTTTAATGTTATCGATTATTGGTGAGTTTTTAAGAGGTTTATCCTATAATCTTGTGGAAAAATATATTATTGAATACCTCTAATTCACCTATAGAGTAGCTCAGATCAGATTTTGTTCTTCTTATTCTTGTTCATGGCCCATTATATATATATATATATATATATATATATATATATATATATATATATATATATATGCCAGATCGGGAGGCATGGGGTCGTTAAAGCAGTCATGCTTTCTTCATACTACTTTATTTAATAGGCCCGACATATTTCGTGCATATTTTCGCACCTCTTATTATGTATATGTATATATATATATATATATATATATATATATATATATATATTTGGCCTTTTTTTACACTTATATTTTTTAAATTAATTTCTAATTTTGAACTGGTTATCTCTCGTCCATATTCTTAATTTTATTGATTATATATATTTTCTTATACATGTTTTATCTAGAAACATATAAATAGGGTTTTTATGTATGGTTTTCTTATTATTTCATTTGACTTTCTTTTCCTCCAACAGTTGTTTAAAGACCTTAAAATGAACCGGTTTTTCTCCACCCTGTCCGGCTATCCCATATACTCTCCTTTCAATGCGACGATTCTTATCAGCGTTTCTTCGGCCCATGACTCATCGCTTAATCATCGTTATACCGCCACATATTTTCTATATTACTCGGATCTCGGGTTTTTATCCGGGTAATTCTTTCTTTATTCATTGATGAACCGACAAAAATATCCCTCCTTATCTCCCTTTTAGAACTTTCTCATATGAAAGATAATTACACAGCGTTTTGAATTCCGTTTTTGTTTATATGAAATTAAATATAAAATGCTAGGAAAAATAAAGAATATAAATCATTTTATTATTCTTCGGATGTAAGCAATTATTCAAATAAAACCTGATGATAAATTTAATCTACCGTGATTTATAATTCTAGCAGAATAGCATTTCCTCAGCGGCCAGAAAGTTTACGAAAAATTCACAAAGTCGAAAATGTTCTGAGAAACTCTTCAAAAACTCACGCAGGCCTTATGAGTGGACATAAATTGTGCAATTTTCAGACTTATATATTTCACAAATTTAAACAAGAATTGAAACAGATAAAAATGATTAATTTCGGAGGTGAAAGCTCTTCTGTTCTATAAAGGTTCCATTCCTAAAAATTGTATTTTACTTGCCGAATTTTGTCCTATTAAATTTATCTCGTACGTGTTCTTTCACTTATTTCCAAACTCACTATCCGCGTGACTCGATTTGATTACATTTTTACAAAAAGGGATTTAAATAAAATTGATTTATATCACAGGGACACACACTTTTTATCAGTGAGCTAATTGGGAGTTAAAACATCTAAATAGGCAATATTAGTTTTACAGTTGATATTTACAATTCAGAAGGCAACCTTTCAAATGTTATTGGAGCGTAACAAATGATACGACAGATCGTAAATCAGGGGCCAGTAGCCTTAAGTATTAGACTTGTTGTGGTTATCACGTGAGAAAGTCACTATTGCTTTGTATTGCCACGATGATCGATTTCCAAAATTCTCATGCTGTAAAAGAACAAAAGCGTTAACAAAAATAAGGAAGTGAATAAAGTATTAGCAATATTTTCCACTAAGTTCCAAACTGAGGAACATTAAAGTCCGTACCAAAAAATCTGCAAAAATAATCAAATTCCACACGAAGACCACTTTGTTAGAAGGGTAATAACAACTTGAGATGTTTTTTTTTTTTTGTGATATTACATTCATATGTATTGTTATTAGCACTTAGTCTATCTTTTTTCTTTTTTTTTGGGGGGGGGGGATACATGCTGTGTAGGTCTAAAAAAAATAGTCCACTTTTTCTATTTTAGTACCACCAGATGCTCTTTGGCGCCCTTCTTTAGCACGGAATGGGATAGTGACCAAATTTACCATCGTCACTAAACTTTGGTCTTCCTCCCCTAGGCATTTATTGTTGAAGAAGACTGTCAAAGAGCATTATGAAACTCTAACTGTTGTTTATAGCCTAATCCTAACTATTCCCTCACTTATCAGTTTATTTTATAATTGCCCTACATGATTCGTGGCCTCCATTCTATCAAATATTTCTGTTTAACATATTATTACTACCGCAGTTTAAAAAAATTAATATAATTTTCTATGTATTTCCTAATGTTATTAGAAACCGTGAATTTTAGCGTGTTTCGTTCCCCCCTCCATAGCGAGGAAACCCACTTATGACGTCGGCGTGATGACACAACTCGGAAGTGCCGACTAGGAAATTACACTTTTCAGAACCCACAAATTATATATATATATATATATATATATATATATATATATATATATATATATCATGATGATTAGATAGTTAGCCGTCGAGGTGATAAGTAAGGATGGAATGGTTGGGATTCGGCTAAATAAACCTCAATATGATTTTGTTTTAAAAAATCTATATTTCGAACGTTTCGGCTACTCATTGGTAGCCTTCGTCAGCTAAAATGACAAAAAAAAGAAATGAATACAAAAACAAAAAAAATTATGATTGTGATAGGTAACAGAGCTATAGATACAATTAACTTATAAAAGAACATATCGTCTTAAATTCTTAGAATGAAAAAGTAAATAGGTACAATGATTGATTTTAATAGTAATTAGTAACGTTAATTGATTTTACAATTAACCCCCACCTGCTGTTTTCACTTACTTATACCCCAGTAGATTCCTTCTCTCCTTAGACACTCTACAATGGTTACTTAATTGCCAACCTTGGTCTTCCTCTGCCGCTCGGCATTTCTATTGGTATGTAGTATCTTATTTCTTTGTAAAATTAATTAATGTTACTATTAGCTACTATATTTGTCATTGGTATGTAGTTTCTTATTTCTTTGTAAAATCAATTAACGTTACTAATTACTATTAAAATCAATCATTGTACCTATTTACTTTTTCATTCTAAGAATTTAAGACGATATGTTCTTTTATAAGTTAATTGTATCTATAGCTCTGTTACCTATCACAATCATAATTTTTTTTGTTTTTGTATTAATTTCTTCTTTTTTTTTTGTCATTTTAGCTGACGAAGGCTACCAATGAGTAGCCGAAACGTTCGAAATATAGATTTTTTAAAACAAAATCATATGGAGGTTTATTTAGCCGAATCCCAACCATTCCATCTTTACTTATATATATATATATATATATATATATATATATATATATATATATATATATATATACAGTAGAACTTGGATAATTCGAACCCCTAGGGATCGATAGAAAAGTTCGAATTACCCAAACTTCAAATTACGAAAGTTTACATTAAGGGTTAAAAATCGAACTTCATATTTTCACATCTTTTAATTTGAAAAAAAATACATTTTATTTAAAGAAAAACAAACATATCATAAATTGATGATTACGTACATAAGTAATAAATAATTGATCAAAAAAGTAAAAATAAAAGACTATTCTTTTAAAAAAGTCATTTTCATGGAGAAGAAAATGTTTGATGAAGTGTTAGGAGGAATTCAAAAGTCATTGGCAATTTCAGTTTTTTTTCTTTATTCCTTTTTCGACTTCTTTAATCGCAGCTATGTTCTCTGACAATGTTAAAGTTTTATAACTTCCAGGCTTCGACGTCTTAAATCAACAACTCACAGAACTGCCCTGTACACTGGAAATTCAAGGTACAAACAATACAGCAGATCTAGGCACTGATTGACTTATATCTTAATACAAAAAATATTTGATTGGAAGGGAATTCTAGGATAAAAGGACACAATGGAACTATACCAACCCCTGGAAGGGAGGAAGCCTGACCCACCACTTTGCAGAACTCCTAGAGTCCAAGAACTAGAGACAGCCGCGCTTCTTGTCCCGGAACCCCCACATCCGTATCTTGCTCTCAACCTTACCCGAGGGGAGAATATTTTCAAAGATTTAAGACGACCGCCTCTCTGTCCACTTCCCATTGGAGGTACAGACTCGTAAAAACTTCGAATTATCCAAAATTTTATTCGAATTAACCACGATTTTTTTACATTCTTTATGCCCTAAATTCTAGGGACCGAGAGAAATTTTCGAATTAAAGACGATTTCGAATTATCGAAGTTCGAATTATCCATGTTCCACTGTATATAAATATATATATATATATATATATATATATATATATATATATATTCATCAATATCTGACTATTTGTGAGCCTTTGAGAGAGGGAAAATACTATATATATATATATATAGTCTTTTCACTCACTCAAAGGCTCGCATATGGACCGATTTTGGTGAAATTTGTTAAAAAATACTCTGTCCAATTTCAAAGGTCAAGTTCGTTAGCCAGCAGAATCCGCCTATCGGAACGGTTTTATGGGCGAAATTCGAACGAAAAAATCGTTTCGCTCACGGATTTTCGTTTGTAGGCTTCCAGATACACTTTTATAGGTTCACTAACGTAAGGAAACGTATGAAACCATTTTCAATACGATATTTTAATATTCCCATGTGCATTCTTATACCCGTCCGACCAATTCAATACCAATATTTGACGAATCATTAACTGTTTCTATTCAACGCTTTCCAATATGACGCAGCTCCCGCGAGTCGGGCTTTGATGGCCCTAATCAAGACTTGAAATTCTTGTCGAACTCATTTATATATAAAAATTTAGTGTTATTAACTATTATGATCGAGCCCTGACTATCTTCGCCTTGGCTTTTATGATGAAGTTTTTGAGCAATGATGAACTACGGCTTTTCTGCCCTTGAACCACCACTCTCCCTTTCCATTCTATTTCTATGCTTTTACTGGTTCATCAATTTTTTTTTTCTACAGCTTAAAGCTTGCGTAAGAGATGCTATGAGCCAGCGGGGATTGGGCAAGTAAATTGCATCCAGCTCTCGCTCGAAGATGATAAGGTGGAGCAATGAAGTCGGTTATAATAGCCAATAGATTAATTGAGTATGAAGCAATTAGGAAGGAAGGATGAAAGGCTCCCTTGTTCCGGTGTGGTGGGCCGGTTCGCCGATCATCTACAAACTTTATGTAACATTTCTAGAAAATAAATTACGACTAAAGAGATATTTGGAATTACTCTTCAATGACGAGGAGCATTGTTTTACTTCTTAGAATTGAGATAATTCATATCCTAACTTGTCTTTAATTAATGAATAAAATTACCTTTTCCTTAATGCTAATTTTGAACTCTCAAAGCGTAGTCATGAAGATCTCATTCTATTAAACACATTTTATATCTGATTTTCAGCATATGATATTCGTTCTCCACTGAATTGTTTTAATCGAATTGTACATTTTGAGCACCTTGGATCTATATATGAAACTAAATCACTATTGAATTGTTTTTTGTGATATTAAGCTCGGTTTTGATGTAAGCAATAGTTTATAATCGAATTGTGTATTAAGGGGATTTCGAGCATATGGGATCTACATATGAAATTTACTCACTATTGCATTGATTTATGTGATATTGAACAAGGTTATGTTGAACTAAGCAATATTTTTTAATAGAATTGTATATTAAGGTTATTTTGAACAAATGGGATCTAAATATGAAATCCTCTCACTATTGAATTTTTTTTTTTTTTTTTGTGATATTGAGCTCGGTTATGTTGAACTAAGCAATATTTTTTAATCGAATTGTATATTATGGTGATTTTGTGCAAATGGGATCTATATATAAAATTCACTCACTATTTTTTTTTTTTTTTTATTTATTTTTTTTTTTTTTTTTTACGGCGCATCTACATCTAGGTCATTAGCGCCGACATGCAGGGTTTAGCGAGGAATTTTACCAGCGAGCCGTGGGATGATAAAATTCCTGCCGGAGGTTGGGAATCGAACCCACCATCTCCCGCTTATGAATCCAAGGCGCTAGCCATTAGACCACGGGAGACCCCTTCACTCACTATTGAATTACTTTATGTGATGTTGGGCTCAGTTATGAGTAACGAAGCAATATTTTTTAATCAAGTTGTGTATTAAGGTGATTTTGAGCAAATGCGCTGTATATATGCAATGCACTAGCAACTGGATTAATTGTATGTGACATTCGATAAGCCCCCAATACTAATGGTCCCATTTTCTGGTTAAAAGTTTTTTTTGTTTTTCATAGTCGAACAAGATTTGAAGAAATTTGTTTATTGGTCAAACCTCTTGACTACATTTTTTATAAAGTACTTTCAATAAATAAAAGCCTTCAGCTACATGAAATAGTTTGAAATAGGTCTTTGTATTAATAATTGTATTTTTTTTTAATTCGGCATTTTATTGGATGGTAACATTTTCAAAATTTTACCTTTCAATAAGAAAAGTAAGAATTCGAAAAAACGTCGACAAGAAGATTGTAATAAAATATAGATGATTGCTCAAATGTAAAGCATGGCGAGAAAAATGATGAAATATGTCGAAACAGCCCTTAGGAAAGTAGGGTTTAGCATCGACGTACAACAAGGTAAGGTAGGACCTTAATAGATAAGGGAAGGGACAGGATGTCGGAGAAACAGGGAACCAATAACTGGGCAGAGTCCATTGTATGGTTGATACCTATAGGTATTAGGCTGCCTGTTCTCGGCAACCTATAGGTTATAGGCTGTCCGCTTCAAGCAACCTATAACCTACTAGTTATAGCCCACTTTTGGCTAGCTGCCCAAAACTCTCAACTTTGAGATTTTTAAAAAATCTAGTGGCTACATAAATGCGACTACATAATACTACGCCAAATTCAGCATTTAAACAGACGATGAGTAAAAAATTAACCGAAAATATGTCTTAAGTCGGAAATCCTCATAAGTTGCAAGTTATTATTATTGTTTTTATGCATGGCATTTTTGGCGATTTGCATTTTTCCAAGTTACAGATCATTACAGTTTTATTGCTCTCCTGAAAAGTTAGGAAAATTGACTTACGCGGTTGTGAAATTTGAGTGACGATATAGGAAATAATTTCGGGGGGGGGAGCATTTCCAGGGTACGGAATACTAACAACCTTTAAGAACTTAAGAACCTTTAAGAACTTGGAGTATTTAGCTATTACACCCTTCAACAAAATACGTTTTCTGACACTAAGTGATCTTATTTAATTTATTTTTAAGGGTTTTATGACACATTTTTAACAATTAAATCAAAATTTTGGGGGGGGGGGGCTTAAATACTCCACATTTTCACATTTAATTACAAGATAATGAAATGTCTACATTACCTCTCTTATTGAAAAGTCAGAGTTGAGTTTAAGTTGTTAGGACACCGACCATATAAAGATCTGTCCTACATCTCAGAGCAGCTGTGCAAATGAATATTCATACGCTAAGGAATGTGCTGAGCCGATACCCGTTAAAATGGCCATTAGTTCAGCAGATAACCGTGAAATATTTCAGAAATGAAATAACTGAAGTTATAAGGTATTTTTTCCTGAAAGATACTTTGAAAGCATTTCATTCGGTAAATGTGAAATACAGGATTCAAAAGTTGTCGATTACTCAATCTGGCACTTGATCCATTTTACGAATCGTTTCATGATGGGCGTGATCTGCATGTTTACAAGGCATCTATACAACAATAAAAAAAAACTCTTGTTCTCTTTTTAATATGACGAATAGCTAACATTTTTCTTGTTTCCAACAAACTTATTTGTTCCTCACATACATTTTCCATTTTGTAATAGGTCAGTTTATATATTATATATATATATATATATATATATATATATATATATATATATATATATATATATATATGTGTGAAGAAACATATTTGTTGAGGGATATCGAAGGGGAAGTGGTCGGCCAAATAGGAAGTGAAGGAAAAGTTGTGTGGAAAAAGAAATGCACCCATGGAAAGCGGTGTCAACAAGGGACTGGAGAGGACAGCCGGGGGAAAAAAATATCGACAGACGGGATGTGTTTGGGATCATGCACAATTCTTCATATGTAACAATTTCACACGAATCAACGTGGCGCAATATTTAGTGACAAAACGCTAAAACTATTTATTGCATTTTTCTATAGTCTTTTGCAATATATTGTCATTTGAGATTATTTATTTATTTAAATTTTAACGTCCATTTATTATTGAGAACAAATTTTAGGACGAGTTATCTATACCACCCGTTTCTAGCCAGGTAAGGGCTGATGCCTTTTCTTTTTCTTCGAAAGAACCCCTAGTAGAAATCGAACTCATGACTTGGCGCTCATAGCCTAAATACATATGTGCCATAAAAAAGAAAGTCATAATAAAAATCTCATTAATTTCTCCTTCTTGACGTACTCCTTTTTCCTCGCACTCTCTCTCTCTCTCTCTCTCTCTCTCTCTCTCTCTCTCTCTCTCTCTCTCTCTCTCTCTCTCTCTCTCTCTCTCTCTCTCTCTCTCTCTCTCTCTCTCTCTCTCTCTCTCTGTCATTTTCTCTATACCATTTGGACGCTGACCCTCTCAGTCACCTACTTCACGCTCTTCGTTGTTTCCTTTCAAATCATTTGTCCCTTTGCAACTGACGACAAGCCAGCAATGTTTGTGTTATTCAAAATCGAACGCTTCCTATAATATACGATTGTATTTGTTGAGAATTGCGATGGAGGTGGTAAGAATGCACAAGCCGACAAGGAATAGATAAGAAGGATCCACTTCTGCCAAGGTGGCTGCTGCGATTGACTATCAGCATGTGTCACGGTGAGAACTGTCTCAAGCAGCCATTTCTTATCGTAAGAACACTCTTGTAGGATCAGATTGTTAGCTTGGCGCCTCACTTATCTATGAACAGCTCTTCTCTACTTGAACCACGTGGGCCAAAAGTCTCTCAGCCACCTCATGCCCCCCCCCCCTTTAATCCACTGGACTTTACGATTTCTTCAGAGGATAGAGTGATGTGATTAAAGAACTCTGATACATAATAAGTTCTTTCCCGAGAAAATTTGTAAATAATAAATAAACGTTGAACTAAGAAAGAGCACACAACGGCTTACAAGATTTTTTTTTATTTACATCCATGGTGCAGCAGGGATTACGGGCCCTAAAATGATAAAAATACCCTGCTGCAGGTGGGACTCGAATCCCCATCTCCCGCATGAGCACCCAAGGCGTTAGCCACTATACCAATGGGAGACCCTACAAGTTGTTATACGAAAACCGATTTTACGATGTTCCATAACGAAAATGTAAAACAATTTAGTAGTTTAGAAAAATGCGGAGTTCCCAACAAGGTATTTGAGGGTTTCAGAGCGCTTAGCACGCTGAATATTCCCATGCAATAGATGTGGGTCCGAGTGCCGTTTGTAGTGAACGATGAGCTCCACCCTGAATGTTTATAAAGTGAGGCAACCTCTAATAGCCTAGAAGCAGATGTGAAGAAAAGAAACAAGGAATGTAAACACTTTCGAATTCATTAGTTGTCTCAAACAATTTTCTATTTTTTCTTAATTACAAGGTATCAGCTTCTATGAAAATTAGCGACAGTCTATATGTTGATTGCCATCGTTTAAAAAAAAAATCAATGATGCAGCAAGGACGTTTTAGGCGAACATGCTACCAGCGAGCTACAACCTCGCATCTCCTCCATGGAAATCCTGCATGTTTACAACCCATACGTCATCTTATAAAATTCACTATATCCGCATGTTTTTGATAAAGATCATATGTAGGTATGGCTTCGAATTTGCTACTTTTATAAAAGGAGTACGACCAGTCGCTGAAAACTTTTCTTGACGATTTGGTAGTCACACTGTTGAGACGCTAAATATGAATTTTTGTAAAAATGGTATATCATAAGGCCACGGAGAATGACGAGTCCCCCAGCCATAAATGACTCTTTTCTTGTCAAATTGACACCGTAGCCTACGCTCATCAGACTAATAGTTGCCATGTAATAATCATGGCCTTATGCAATCGTATCACTAATTTTAATTATCAAATAAGAATAATTTTCAATAAACTTGATCTGAACATTTTCCTCAAGTAAATAAAATGATCCTTCACTGATCTTCATTAATTTTTTAATCTAAGATGTCCGCCATTAACATAATGTTAAAGTTGCACAGAAAATGTTCTTCACACTAATATTGCTTAAGTTCTATACACTAATATGTTTAAAAAAAAAATTAGTCAATTTCTCTTTTACAGAAGAATGTTTCTTTCTCTTTAATAATATGTCAAATAATTATAAAATAATTAAATGGAGTCAATTTAATAAATATTTTAATAATTAATAAAAGAAAATATTTTGAAATTAAGAATACGTTTATTTTTTTAGGTAGCTGTAGAAGAAAAATCTAATAAACCCTGAAAAATATCCTGACATTACTTGGTCCCGCTAATGGCAGACTTATATACACTTCAGTTATGAATTACCAATCAAGATCAGTGAAAGATTATAGAGAAAATAACCACTTCCTAAGACTATTTTCACCAAACAGGCAAAAGGTCGTAAGTCCGTTACTCCACATTTTAGAGGTGAGCCTAATCGTTGAATCTTCCGCAATTAATTCATACTAATAGTTTAATTAGATTAACATATAAAAATATATTAATGTGTATTCATAACCACTAAGTAATTAATTAACCCAACTAGAAGATTGACATCTAATAGATATTTGGCTCATATTTCAGAGGTTGATGGTTTTTTCAACCTGTTAATGCTTAGCCATTTTGATTCTCCCGAAAGAATGTAGGTAATGAAATTAAATCCACAAATGTCTTATATATATATATATATATATATATATATATATATATATATATATATATATATACAGTAGACTCTCCCTAATCCGGCGTCGTCGGGACCCGAGCTGGATTAGAGAATTCAGTTAGAACCGGTCACTCATGTATTTGAAAAACCTTATTCTTTGAGGATATAATAATATTGAACATTTTTAATATTGCATATGTAAGTAAAATTTAGATACCGAATTATAATATAAGTTCAAAATATTTTTATTTCTTAACGATTTTCCAAATGAGAACTTTCTCTTTCATATTTTAGTCTTAGCCATGGTGCACCCTATCATAAAGTATTTCGGCATCCAAAAAGCAGTTACAGGATCAGAAAACTTTCCTTACAGCTGAATCCCGTGAAAAAATTGAATTTCGTTCATTTCAACAAAATCATTTGTTCTGATAGTAAGAAGACTAATGTAATTGGGAAACTGGTCGCGGATATAAGCAAACTTCCAGAAAAGTTCTGCCTTAAGCAAATAACATCAATACACTTCCAATCAGGCCGGGAACAGAAGGCAAACACTCCTCCATTTGTTTTAAATTAAATTTAATTACCCTAATGAGGATAGGGGAGAAAAGTTTTGGCTCCTTTGAGCAAGGAAACATTCTCGATAAAAGAGTATTAAAATAAGTCGTTACTAATTAACTAATGGGAGCTTTTAGGCCGGTATAATTAGCCAAATGAGATCGTACACAAGGTCAATAATGAGAAGCAATAGGGGGGCTCAAATTCCCCACGCCTAACCCCCCCCCCCCCCCGTAGAACCCTGATCCGATAAGCAGTTAGGCAAACATCACTCCAATATTCATACTTCAATCTATTATATATGTTTAACGGTATAGACATATATAATAATGACATAACATAGAAATAGTAAAATAAATATTTGTATTTGTTTTAATATTATATTGATACCTGCATTAAGACTTTCAACATCATCACGAACAATATAAACCAGGGATCGAAAATAATTGTTAACTTATATTTTAAAAAAGTATCTCTTAAACTTTTATTTTTATTTTCATTTTGATATATATATATATATATATATATATATATATATATATATATATATATATATATATATATATTAGGAAGTGTCGATAATGTTTGGCTCCTTCCATATACTGCTTTACACTGATATCTATACATAGGCCAGCACAATTAATTATTGTACTTTAAATTGTACAGATTTTAAATAAACATGAATTAAGAAAAAAAAAGTACCTAATTTTCAATTAAAAAAATAACTGTTTCGATCCCTGATATAAAGAATGAACTTTTTTTCAATTCTTTAACTCTCCTTATATTTTCTTTATCATCTAAACATAATTTTTCACACAATTTCAATTTTATTATTGGTGGTGGTATCAAATTTGGGCCGTAATTTGGCATTCTTAAGGGATTATACCTTCTTGAGATTTTCAAAAAATTAACTACATTTGTTTTAGTTTAACAGATTCTTTATAGAAACTACTTTTTTTAAGTGGTGTACAAAACATGTAAACTAAAATTATGATCATCGAACCTAGTAAAAAATCCTACGCCATCTATCTTACATCCTATGGAATGGTTTAATGTTCTATAAAAAGTATAAACTCTTTATCTATCCAATATAAAATCGTTACATATTGAGTTGATGTAACCCATGAAATAAATGTTTAAAATATGAGCAATTTAATAAAAAGGCCCGACCATGAATAATCTTTATCTGCTACAGATACGATCAATGAGATACCGAACTTGATTTGATTACAAATTCTTTCATGGGGCCAGCCTTAATATTTGCTCTCGTTCAAAATTTGCTAAATGCTCAGTAACTTATAAAACGTTATTAAAACAAAGAATTGAAATGACTCACGAGTACTTCCTGTGAATCATAGAAGAGAAATTTGCATATAATCTCTCGCTTTTCTTCTTCTACAGCATGAGAATTTTGAAAATCGATCATCGTGGCAATACAAAGCAATAGTGACTTTCTCACGTGATAACCACAACAAGTCTAATACTTAAGGCTACTGGCCCCTGATTTACGATCTGTCGTATCATTTGTTACGCTCCAAAAACATTTGAAAGGTTGCCTTCTGAATTGTAAATATCAATTGTAAAACTAATTTTGCCTATTTAGATGTTTTAACTCCCAATTAGCTCACTGATAAAACGTTTGTGCCCCTGTGACATAAATGAATTTTATTTAAACCACTTTTTGTAAAAATATAAGCAAATCGCCAGTCACGCGGAGAGTGAGTTTGAAAATAAGTGAAACAACACGTACGAGATAAATTTAATAGGATAAAATTCGGCAAGTAAAATACAATTTTTAGGAATGGAAGATTTTTAGAACAGAAGACCTTTCACCTCCGAAATTAATCATTTTCGTCGTCTTTGATATCAACCATTCCTTCAAGGAAAGTTTTTGTTCAACAGCTGCACTACTTATGTTACCACATCCAAAATTCCAAAACATGGATGGGCAATTCAAACATAATTCTCCTGGATTTGGGCCTTGACACAACGTAATGTGTAACATATGATGGAACGAATCTTCTGTAAACATGTTTGACATCCTCGACTTTTATTTTACCGCCTTCGCCTTCCTAAAACATGTTTAATTACTATCATTGTAATCATATAAGGAGGCGGTTCGCTTTATTTTCTATATTTCCATGCAAATAAGTTCTTTTCAATGGAAGACTAAGGATGCTGACCGGTTATCCACAAATCAAATCTCATTCGGTTCTCGCCCCAAGTAGCACATCTTCAAATTTCGCTTGAGTACCTTATCATGATTCAATGATGGAGCTCTACGGATATGAAAAATGTATTTTATTTATTACTGGAACGATTCTTTCATCCATTTGCGAAGAATGTTATTAGGTTAATGAAACATAACCAATCATGTGAACCATAATGAACCATGGGTTACTGGTTAGTGTTATTTTTTGACTACCAGCAATAAGGCTGTATCAAAATTAACTGCCACAATCATCGAAGCTTTTTGTTATGGCATTTGATTAATGAATAATAGATTCTATGTAATAAAAACTGATATTCTCCATTTATAATGATATCTTTGTGGGGTTGGGTAGAACCACCAAGGGAGCTCTGCCTTCCCTACCTTGTAGACGACGCGTAATGAATACGCCTCAATATTTCAAACGGGTTATAATATAGAAGTTTTCGGGGGGGAATGTATGTATATAAACAGAGCGGAGAAGGAATTGGTGGTGGGGGGGCTACAATATGCGGCCCGCAACCGGGCCCCCCTTCCCTTATCCAGCTATATTTTTGCATCGCAAATTCCTCACCCCAGCTTCCTGTTCACACTTTACCAACATTAATATCAGGGGCAAGAGGAAAGTTGGCTTTATTTATTATTACGATCGAAAGTGGTTCATAGATCAATCGAGCTTGGTGAGCACTTGGGGGCTGGGGGGGGGGTATACATCAATCCTACAGCCGAGACAATATTCCTTCATTTTATCGCCTCCCTCGCAAGCACCGGGAGAAGGCGCCGTCTTGATACCCCACTCTCTCAATCCCCAACACTCGCGAGCACATACGCGCGTAGAAGAAATCACACCCCAGGCCTACCTTCCCTTTTCCACAGTATTTATTGCACAAGTAAGAGCTCCCTTGGAGTTTTTAAATTGTTTCTCCCGCAAAAGAAAAGCGTTTTAGTTGTGTATCATATCACACAACTTCCCCAAGGTGATGGAGTCGATCTGTGAGCACAATGGAGACATTTTGTATTCAAATGCGTTACGTTAACATTTTCTGTGGGGGCTGTTATCGAATTAGTGCACTACTGTAATATGAATGTTTTGTTTACAAATCAGGATATGAGGCTAGACACTCAGGTGCCTTCTTCAACAAGTGCAACCAATCATTATTACTACATTAAAATCAAAAATCGCGAGAAAATCCTACAAATAACTTAAGTAAAAACTACCCTTATCCAAGAACAAACGAAATTCATCATTTTTTAAGAAGCAATGTACAAATAAAAATTATTTACGAGCAAAAATACCATTTGATTCTTCAGTCTCACAAAAAGAGGAACTCAAAGTAAACTGGTTAGATTGCTAAAACCTACTTTCAGTTAACATTCATCAACCAAACATCATTTACGTTCTACAAGTAAAGCTTCTGTACTACAACCTATGCCATTAACATAAAACCAGCTTCCAAGACGCTTTAAAAAATATGCACTCTGGGATAGACTTCAACTTTCTTCTTGCATTTCCTTCAAAACATTTTTTTTTTTTTTTTTTTTTTTTATCCAAATTTATTTATTTATTAAAAGAATATTACAATCTGTTCCTGATACCAGATACACTTTAAGCGATTAATCTAAGTTGTTACAATATTTAGGACACAATTTTGCAATATAGGAAAAAACAAAATGAAATAAAACCTATTCATAATTAATAAAAGAATCACACCATAACAATAGTAAAATACATAAAGAAAAAAAAATATGCTGCTAGATGTAAAAAATATGTTACATACAAAACAAAAAAATTAGTACACTATTAAGTCTACTCGATTACTAGAAAATATAGTTTTCGGTCAATAAGACCAATAAATTTCAAAAATCGTTGAAGCCAGTTGTTTATGAGTGCCCGAAACGAAAACTACATTTTTGCTATTTTTGTGGGAACCCGCTGAATGTTATCAGTTGCATTTTCAAGCCAAATGGTGTGTAAACTTATGAAAAACATTTGTTTGCCTTACGATTTTGGTGAGTGAGTTTCCCCCCAACACTGTGTTCTGGTAGGCAGACTGCTAGATAACCAACCTGATTTTTCTTTTTTTTAAGTAAAAGGCAAAGGCTACTAGTGCCGGGCTACTTATAGGTTGTCACCCTTCCTAAAAATCCATGGTGGTGCAAAGAATCTAATGAATAGGCCCTGAAATGCAAAGACTTAACCTGCTAAAGGCGGGACTTGAATCCCCAACTCCCTCATGACAATGCAAAACGTTAGCCATGGGACCATGGGGAGACATTATTTGCAATATTTCATAAAAATTGGGCTATTTTTCCCCCAATTGCGGGGTATTTTATATACGTTTATAGATTCAACGGCATAGGCAGGTTTCTTCACTATTGGACGGAGGAAATGCGCAAATCGCAATTGAATTTAAAACATAACAATGACCAGGAGTACTAGTGTTCCCGGCCACAATGCTTTCCAGCTCTGAGTGACCAGGCATTGGTTGCCCCAGCTGTCATCACTCATGTTCTATATTGTTATATATTAAGTATTATTAATTACTACTCATGTTAATTAACTCAACATGTTTAATAAAGACACGTTGTTTGAAATTTCTGTCGCTGCTTTTATAACAGTATAATGTGTTTTACTCCTGAAAGCGATTTCGGTAACCAAAGGAAGTTATTCCGCCTCAGAAGTTTTTCTACGGGAACAAGAAAGAGGAAAAAGAAAAAAGCAAGAGAGAGAGAGAGAGAGAAAGCAGAAAAAAGTAATGAAAAACTTGAGGGCCCCGCGCTTCCTTAAAATTCTTTAAGATGGGAGGGGGCCGCCTCAATACTCGAACTTTTCACATCTTTTTTTTATTATTAGATAACGGCGAATGTAGTGAGAGTTATGGATGGGGGCCCCATACAATATGCATATAAAAAGCTGAGCCAGAAAGCCATTAGAACGGGGGGGGGGTGATCTTAGAAACAATGCCTTAATCCCAGACGTGCAACAAATATCTGCTCCTTTCCCCCTCAGCCTACCCACCATTAGACCAGCCTATAGCTCACCTTAATATTACCTTTTCGATAACTTACCCACCTCCCATTAAAGTGCCCAATCTCAATCTGGAAAAGCTGTTCTAAAACCGATCCCGCCTCGTTGCTTCTCATCTTCCGACCACCACCTTGTCTTTCTCCCCTCGCCTTATTCCCTTCTCCCTATTTTTTTTTTTTTTTTTTTTTTTTTTTATACGGCGGATTATTTTAATATTCCTTTAGGAACCATCACAGGATATTATTTTATCTTCTCTTGCTGCTTCAAGAGTATTAGATTCCAACCAAAGGGCCAGGCTATGATTAAAAGCGCCAAGATTTATTAGAGGTAGAATGAAGTGACCTCGTTTTCGTTTAATGTAGAGATAAAAATTTGTAAGAACTAATTTCGCCAAATAATAAATTATAAATTTAAAGGCGATTCCTCGTGAGTAGTTATCTACATTTTAAAAGTTTGAAGCCTATTAAATTCGAGAAATAAGAATTTTCCAGTACCCAGCTTTTGTTTAAGACAAAGACTTTTTATGCCAAATTTCATTGAAATCAGACCAATTTGGAGATGTTAGAATGCAATTGCACACATAAGTAAACATATACACATATATTTATATATATATATATATATATATATATATATATATATATATATATATATATATATATATATATATATAAATATAAGTGTATATGTTTACTTATGTGTGTAATTGAGAGAGAGAGAGAGAGAGAGAGAGAAATATATAGATTTTGTTGGTGAGAGGTTTTTCTCTCAAGTGGTACTAAATCTTAACCGCATTTTTTTTTTCTTAATGTAAGCTAGTAAAATTGAGTTTAACTTTGACTAGCTAGATATTGTTTATTACTACGTGTAATGAAGTTAAATTCACGAAGTTTTACAATCCTTATATTAGTCTTCGTAATAAATGGAAGCACATTCCAACACCGATAGATGTGGAAGCACAAAATTTACTTAAAGAATGATTAAAAAAATAGTTTATGTAAAAAAAAAAAAAACAATAATAAACAATAAATGAACCCCCTAGCGAAGGAATTAAAAATATAACAACCTACATGGGTCTCTCCTTGGTCCAACGGCTAACGCCTTGGTTTCTTAGGAGATGGGGTTAGGGGTTTTTTAGGGGGAATTCCCTGCAGCATATATATATATATATATATATATATATATATATATATACGATGACATTTTTTCATCGGCACCTCCGGATTGCGCAATGGAGTCGGGGACATAAGTGGGTTTCCTCACTACCAAGAGGAAGTAAACGCGCTAGCAATAATCATTTGTTTACGATATAGTAGTTGTGGATACCAATTGAGTGCAACTCCCCCCCCCCCAGAGAGCAATGTCCCCTGTCCGTTCCTTTACTATCGACGTGCTGATACCGTCCATTTCCTTTCTCGTCGAGATACTAGGACGAGAAGAGGATGTAGGACAGAAGTTATCGTTCCTAGGAGATAACAAGGATTTTTGTAGAAACCTTTTCTCGCATTAGAGGTTTTATATTTAAGAACGGTGCTTCTGGGAAGGTGCTTACCTACGCCATTTACTTGTCATCATATACATTTCAAATGATCATCTTATACTTACCACGATTTCTAAACTGTTTTCGATAATTAGGTATTTAGGTAAATATAAGACAACTTGAAAATTCCAAAACACGTCTGAAAATATCTCAACTTAATCCGTCGTTTCTTCTTCGTAACTGGAACCAAAATTTTCATACGATAATCCTGTAAACGTTAATCCATAATTGCTATGCTGCTGTAAAACGAACGTCCGTTTAAAGCAAATGATATTTGTACCAGAATCATGGGACCATTCTTGAAGCTTCAAGACCACTAATAGACAAACTTGTCTCTCTCTCTCTCTCTTTCTCTCTCTCTCTCTCTCTCTCTCTCTCTCTCTCTCTCTCTCTCTCTCACTCTATATTTAAGAGTGTGGTCCTGAATTTAAGAGTGTGTACACCTTCAATTGGCACCTGTACACCTTCAATGCCTACGAACCTATCTCACTAGTGTGCCTTATGGTCAAGTCATCCTTGTGACCTGTTATGAATCGTTGACACTTCTTATCGGCACTTTCCGATTAGGTCATCCGGTCGAAGTTATAAGTTGGTTTCCTTCCTTCCTATAGTCAGAAACTCTGGATAAAATTAATAGAATATTAAGAAAAACATAATTAATGATGATTCCTCTAATGATTCCTGTCTGATAACAACAAAGAGCAGGGAACGTACAAAGGTATTTAAAAATATTCTACACAAAACGTAGAGCTATGGAAAAGAGGAAGGGAAGCGGTGGCGCGGAGATGTCATTGTGCTCCTGTCAGAGCTGCAGGAACTTGATCGTCGAAATATTAGCATCCGCCAGGAACAGGGCAGTGAGGGGAATAGTTGGTCAGGAAGGGGGCCCTCCGGATATCAGGGCCCCCCCTCTTCGTCACCCGCACTCGATACAGAAACTTCTAACTACCAAATTTGAATAGGACCTCATAAATCTCTGACAGCACTCTTCGTAGGCTAATTCTACCTGGATGTTTCATTTGTGGCACTGGATGAAGGTGATGTTATTTGACGATTTGAGAAACGTTGTCCCGGCCAACTGACGTGTTAGATGAGTTCAACACGTCTTGTGAGAATCTTACAATTTTAGATCTTCCAATTTTACAATTACAATTTTAGGATGTTCAGGGATGGGACGGAACCGCGCTGAGATGACGTTTGAATGAAGATTCAAGTATTCAGGCTGATGGTCCTCAGCGCTCTTCTATGTACGCATGTCACACGATTATACATCCAAGCTCTCGGATTGGGGGGAGAGGCTTTTCTTAATTACCATTTATGTCAGCATTTTTTTTTATTTATTTTTTATTATATATACACATTTTTTTTAGCTAAGATGAAATAGTTCTTTCGTGTGGTTTCCTTCCCACGTAGAGGAAGGAAACCACTTTGTCTCTCTCTCTCTCTCTCTCTCTCTCTCTCTCTCTCTCTATATATATATATATATATATATATATATATATACATATATGTGTGTGTGTGTGTGTGTGTGTGTGTGTGTAATGAAATATTAAAAGAAAACACAACTGATATTAATATTACTAAATATAGCTTTAGTGTTTCAATATTATTGAAGCTTGGCCACTTTTAAATAACCTCGTAAATTTCCTCTGAATCTCTAAAACAGGCGTGGATAAGATTAATGCGAAATACAAATTTTGAGAACAAATTCTTCCTCAGAGGTTTCACTAAATAGAGAATAGTGAATCATTTCTCAAGGGCTCTATTTCTCGAAAATCCCATTAATTTTGAAATTGTAAATAACCCAAATGAAGTAATAACCATGAGCCTGAAATTATATATTTCTGCAGAATGTACTAGACCCTAATTTCTCCTCAAAAATTGAAACATTCACTTTCTTAATTGAAAAATTCCCTACTGTTGCAATTGAATCCTTAAAAGAGGAACCTTCCAAAAAGAATTTTGAGGTTATAATATGTTTTATATATAATGTTAGGCTCCTTAAAATTTATTTACGAGAGGACATTTCAATAAAATTTACAATTGATCTATAAATTACGCTTTAATTGCATAGTAATTTTAAATGAAATAGTTTTAAGGAAAGTGCCACAAAAAACCTTTCGTGCGAAAGATCATAAACATGTTAATAGACACTCATTCACAAACATATATATATATATATATATATATATATATACATATATATATATATATATATATATATATATATATATATATATATATATATATATATTAACGAAGATACTTTTAGGAATCTAGTAAGTAGAAGTGTGCTAATAATATATGTATTCATCAATTATTGTATGAAAATTACCTCGTTTTGTATTGGATTTTTTTGTAATTTCCTAAGGGGGAAAAACACTTTCAAATATGTTTTTTTATACGAAGGTAAATTTCTCGGGTGAAAAAAGGGCTTATTTGTGGTTGGCAATAGAAGGGGGAACTTCAAGGTAGGAAAAGAAGGGGCTCCGAAGAGCAATAGATAACAATTCAACAGATAATGTAGCTTCCTGAAACTTCGCTGTCTTTCAAAGATTGATTATGAGCTCGGCTCAGGCCGATATAGGGCCTCCGTTGTTATATTTTACTTTCCGTTTCAATGAAGCATAGCCATCCGAAAAACTCTTTCCTAACTAAATGCTGTCCACTCATCACCTTTAGTTTTGTGCGCACTTGCACACTCCTACAGTATTCTCGTAGACTTCCAGGATCCATCTTTTTCGATGTTTGAAGTCCATTTGAATTTGGCCGTTTAGGTTTGCGTTAGCCGACGTCTCCCCAGACTTCCTGTTGTATTCTTCAGGGTTTATTTGAAAATCGGCTGCCGATGGCTGAAAGGTGGCCAATAGAATTAAAACATCTAGAACTATCGTAGAAAATTACGCCACACACTTTCACACTTCTTATTTCTCTTCCCTACATGTTTCGCACCCTTTTTGGTACCTCTTCAGGGGAACATACTTAAACCTTAAATTCAGCCTCAACTTGAGGAAATAATAATTTTATTGACCTTGCGCCTTATTCGCCAGTTCTATATAATTTTATTGACCTTCCGCCTTATTCGCCAGTTCTATATAATTGTATTGACCTTCCGCCTTATTCGCCAGTTCTATATAATTTTATTGACCTTCCGTCTTATTTGCCAGTTCTATATAATTTTATTTACCTTCCGCCTTATTCGCCAGTTCTATATATTTAATTCTTCATTAAGGGTCATTCAATGAAGAATTAAAACATCGATTTTAACATTCCTTCTTGCGTATGAATTGTGACGGTAAAAATGTCGCACACTTTTCTTCTTTTTTTTTTTTACCATTTTATGTCAAATTTAGGGAAAAAATTCATTTATTTGTTAGTCATTATATAATATTTAATGATTTTTAACAAACCGTACGTTTTCAGCTCGTTTTATATTATAGAGGTGTTATTGAGGCTATGAAACACGTAGGAAACATTCCAAATGTAGGGGGTTTAAAAAGAAAATTTAGTACCAATTTTTTAATGACCCAAAAGCCATAAAGAGGAAAGATAATATATGTTATCCGGTGAAAACAATTTATTCTTTTTCAATTCTTAATGAATATGAAATATATTTATCATGATATGTTATTAGCATATGACATGAATCATATCTATCATGACGTGTTATTATGACTACATGATATTAGAATTATCACAAGCCGAAATGGAATTGTATTTGTATGAATAAAGGGTTCTATGTTCTATCTAGTCAAGGAGCGGCTGAGAGGAGTTGATAGTTCTTCCAGCTAGAATTTTTAAACGGTTCTAATTATCTTAATTTTGTATCAGTAATGATTGGTCTGATTAATGGGGAAAAATTGTTATTGACTATTGAGGTCTCACAGTTCGCCTCCGCGCACTGTTTAGCTATCCAATTATTCTACATCATGGTTCCCTTTTCTATGACTTTTTCTTGTAGTATTTCAAGTGTTTTTTTTTCATATATATATATATATATATATATATATATATATATATATATATATATATATATATATATACATACATACATTTCAGTAGTTCGTTAGTTTTCACTACTCTAACCACATGCTTTATAAAGTTATTCTAAAATGGCTTAAGTCGAAAAATATTGACGAACGACTCATTTTTTCGGTTATGGAAATTATATATGCCACCAGCGAATTATCATACACACACATATATTGTAATGCGGGACAATATTATAGGAATTGTAATGACTGGAAGACATTCTTAGAATTTGCTAATAATATCTTGAAAGATTATACAACTGAACATGTTTAAGATTTTCTTGCACAATCCTTCCCGTAAGTAACAAGTCGCTGGAAAACTCATTATCCGTTTGAATCCCAAATGTTATCTTTGATCAGTAGTGAAAAATTCATCGTCTTCTGCTGAATTGATCCTTATCAACTAGAATCTGATTCGCCTGCCTGGTTTTATTGCAGGTGTACTTGAGTTGTTCGCTCGTTAAGAGCTTGGTTAGAAGCCCATCAGCGGTACTAGCTTAACGGGTGGATCTATGGCTCACGTCGCCCAAAACCTTTCTTTACGACTCAAGGTAAATTAATGACAAATTGATATGAATTGCTTGCATCTTTTTAAAAGACACGCCAGTCCTTTCAACGTAGCGTATCTCGACAATGAATTGCTATTAAGGACTGATTGGTCTCCAAGCGTGTGATTTGAGAAAATTGCTAAGTATAGCGAAGTGGGTATGTGAGTGAGTGTATTGGAGCGATGTATGAAGGGCTGATGATATGGGTAGGAAGGAACCTAACCATCACCTGGACCTCGATAGGAGTATCCCCTTCCGTCCACATCAGCGGAACATACAGCGATAAATATTAGCTTCCCAAGCCGCCATCCATGACGGACCTTATGTAACCCATAAACATGGCTTCTATTTATAAGTTATTCGAAGATCATCGTGATAGGACCATCCAAGATAGCCAATTCTCCTGAGGGGTTATATCAGCAGGAAACGTTACATGAGCTCAATGGCTTTTAATGTCTATTTCAAAATATATTCCTTCAAATCCGTTGACGTTATGTAGTAAGTAGATCTTCAGGAGGATCTCCTCAGCTTAACAACACTGGGTTATACAGTGGTTTTATTTGTCGATCCTTCGATGTTCTTACAACTGAATTGTTCGACCCACAGGAACCAAGCAAATACATAAGCAATAAAACTATACATAAAATACAATATTATTTTTAACTAGTCAATATTATATTTTTCAGTCTAAACCAGCTCCCCGACTAGTTAATGTTGGGTTTTAGCTAAACTCCCAAGCATAATACCCCAAATATGCCGATAAACCAACTCTTCCTTTCTCTTCTAATTCATTAATTGCGGACGCTTTCGTGTTAGTGGATCCAAACAAATCATTTATGGTATATAAATGGCAAGACCTATAAAGATTTTAAGCCATTTTTCAAAAATGCCTTCACGGTTTCAATCCCAATTAGTTTGAAATTACCTAAAACAAGTGTAGTTCATGGGCGATACCTTCCTGTTGTACTGACTATTTTTAAGTGTCTCTTCCATTTTTTTTCGTATTCTAATCATCCCGGTAGTATGAAATTACCTTTATGCTCATACATGTGTAAGCTCCGCTTCATGGGCGTATATAGAAAATAATTTCGGAGGGGGCTGGGAAAATTTCGGGGGGGAGGCTGAGACCATTTCCGGGGCATGGAATACAAACAATTTAGAACTCCAACTTAGAAAACGCTATTACGCCCAAAATAACATACTTTTTATGAACTAAGTGATCTCATTTAATTTATTTTTAAGGGGTTATGACACATTTTTACCGATCAAATCAAAATTTCGCGGGGGGGGGGGGCTGCAGCCCCCTTAGCCTCCCCCCTTATATACGCCCATGCTCCGCTTTCACCTAATGATATCCAAGTTCTAAGTAAGAAATCCATAAGATACAGAAAAAGCCTCTTTCATACCAAGCCTGAGCCAATGACAAGAGAATAAATACAGAGTATCATAGAGATTAGGAATGGCACCTTGTTTAATGTAAGTTGGAGAATGGCATAGTCAAATCTACAAAATAACCAGTCCACCCAACGTTCTTAGCAAATATTTTTGATTTCTAGTTCGTCGTAGCTTTTAACTCGTTAATGGGCGATGGGGCCAACCTCACTAGGTTGGCAGGTAATTCACATCGCTAAAGATTGAAATGCAACTCTGGGCTTGTACTGAAAGATAACAAGAGGTACGAAACATAAAGTCAGTGAAATGCATTGAAAGTTTAATTTTTCCCACATTTGTACTGTTGAGTTGTCCGAAATTGTTTTCTATCGATTTGTCTAGTCACCAGATTTTGCTGAATCCTAACGACTTTCTGGTCTCTATAATCCACTTTATACTTTTAAATCCAAATCCATCCGCTTGATCTACGGCTGACTAACGGATTGCTTCTCTGTTGTTCTTTTTCAGCGTGCAACGTTGGCCGAAAAGGAAGTATCGGCGTTGAAGGAGCAGTTGGCCGCTTCAAACCAGCCAGACTCGAAGATGGCGACGGTTACACAAGCCGGCGACGAGCTCGTCAATCGATCTTCCATCGAGCTTGAGCTTTCAGCAAAAGACAAGGAGGTAAGAATGGCTTCAGAATTAGTCTATCCTATATGTGAAATTGAATTTTCGCTAATATACAACGTCTCAACAAGAAAATCTCCAAGATAAATAATCAGCCTGTTAAAAGTATCGTGGGAAATATCTGTTTCCTCTAAATGTTTTATAATTTTAGCTCCAAGTCCACCCCGCAGTGCATAGCATACGTAAACTTCTAGCAAATTTCTCAGCACGGGCTACAGTAAATATGCAATACAAAGTACAGTAAATAGAAAATACTTATAGTAAATACAAAGTATTTTCGTTTAGCCTAGATTACTTCCTTACTTAAAAATAAACAATTTGAGTCAGTAGGGCCGTTAAAAATCGAAACTTTAATCTTTTAAGTAAACAGCCTCTTCCACTAGTCCGAATTTGCTGGTTTTTATAAAATGTCTGACTCACAAGTAACCAATGTAAGGAAATAATTTATTATGTGTGATTTATATGTTCAGTTTTAGGTAAAACCGCTCTTCTGATGCAAAACGTTTACTGATTTTCAGACTGAATCTCTTAAATTACCTAGTTTCGAAAGCATAGGATTTTAGTTAAAAAAAAATCCTGCCACTAAGGGAAATTAGTATTTTTATTTAAAGCGATGAATTCGAATATATCTAATTTGCTAATGAACAAATTCGTACTTTCTTTCTCTAAAACATTAAACTTGACCCTTGGGAAAAACACCCCTAAGGCTGTGGGTTCGATCCCCCTACTTGGGGTGTTGGCATTTCTTTGGTAAAAAAGAAAATCAGCCCTATCCTGGCTAAAAAAGTGTGATAACAAAATCTGTGTTATGTGTCAATCGATATTAAAATAGAAATAAATGTGTTAAAAATTCTGAAAAATGTGAAGAAATCGGTTCAAATGGATCGAAAGGGTCTACTAAGAAGATTATTAATAATTTTTTTTTAAACAAAAGAGGGAATGCCAATTTCGATAGGACGATCTCATTCTGGAAAAAAAACATGTCTGCGAAAATGCTATCGTTTCATCAACCCTTCCATTCCAGCAAGCACGTTTGGCCATTCCACATGCTATTTGGCTCATTTAATTTTGAGTCTGAGCACGGATTACTTTTGAATTGAATTGTGTAAAACACAATTCAATATATCTCCAAGGAATAGATCACATCGGAAACCTAGTCCAATGGTACGGTCACGAAACATAAGGACGGTTTGTGCTTGTACCACCCACAGTACGAGACATAATGGAGCACTTCCGCGGCTCGCTCTCCCTGCGCCGAATGAGTTCTGTCAAATAAATGAAAAATTGAAGCGTAGATGGAGGCTATGAGAGGAAAGAGTCGTGAATCCTCGGCCTTGGTCGCTGAGTGGAGAGGGGAGATCCCAGTAGCAGTTGATTCGGGACTCCCAATGCGATCCCACAATATTCGCTCTCCAAAAAAAAAAGCAAAAGATAATGTGAGTACCCAAAGAAAAGTCAATACACATACCGTGAAAATCATTCGGAACATATTTGATCAAACACGAAGAAGACACAGTCTCTAAAACAAACGAATCTAAGAGTGTTGAAAATTATGCTTACATATTGTATAAAGCCAAACATACTTTGAGCTAAGATTGATGGTTTCTGTACCGTACCACCCATTGGCCAGAGTTACTTGAAGACTACATGTTGCTCTAAAATGGATTAAAATTCAGAGAAATGTCAACAACAAGGACAGAAACGATTTTAAAATCCATTCACTTCTTAATCTGACATTCATATTACTTAACGATGGCTAACCAGACGTGCGCGTAAGATCAACCGCTGATTTTGTCTGATAGGAAAACGAAACATTTAGCACCTTATCAATAGAAACCGTGTTAGTAAACTGAAAAGAAATTTTCATGAATTATTTGACGATTGCTCGAAATATGTATTTTAACCTAAATAGAAGCCGTATTAGATACACCTGAAAAATAAATAATGTCGAACTATTTGTTGTTAGGCTTATCTGACGTACCTGTAAGATCAGCCACCGTTCTAGATAGAAACCGTATTTGGCACTTCTGTAAACCACTATGGCATTCTCACGTTCGTCAATAAATTGGCATTCCACGGGAATGAAATATAGATAAAATCATAGAGAATTTTATTCAAGGGCATAAACACAAGGCTGTTATCTTCATATATTTTTTTTTTAAGATTTATTTAGTCATGATGGCTCCATGGAAACGTTCAATCGTGGTGCCTTTTTAATCGAGTGCGTATTCGCAGTTATAGATGAAATGATTTTTCAGTATAATTAATTTAAAGGCAAGAATCAGTTCTAATTAATTTCAAGAGTGAAAGCATTACAATAAAAAAAATTGTTCCAATGAATTTAATAGTATCTGTTCCCTTTGAGTCAAAACCTTGCCCGCCTGAGAGCTTCGCGGCGTCGGGCTTGCTCAAGGCGAAACGACTAATAAACAGAAACAACAAAGGAAAGAAAAGAAGACCGACGGGGAATAAGTTTAACTGGTTTATCGTAGTGTTAGAAGTATAAAAAAATAAAATATAGAAAAAAAATGTATAAACAATAAAACCTTCACTAGGAGCAGGACTCTCACGCAAAGCAGTATTCCAATCACATACTTTATTTTTCATCTTCTTATAGAATAAGAAACTCCACAAGGATTTCCTTTGTTGCAGAAAAATAATCCTTTAGGAATACTAATAACTCTTGTCACGATTCCTATAATAATAAAAATTTTAATGCACGTCATCATGGTTCTTAATCTATTATTTCTTTGGGAGGGAAGAAACGATATTAGATCATAAGTTTTCATAAATTACTAACTGGTTCGGAATGAAGAAATAGGCTAAATTTTATTCTCCTAGATAAGTTTATTATTTACCCGTACTATAAAATACAATTTTTATTTTACATAGAAATTCCATTTCATTCTTGCTTATTCTTTTAAGTGCTTTCCTGAGATTGGCATGTCAGAAGATAACAGATCTCCACTGATTTACTCAGAGACGAGTTATTATACAGAAAACACATTAGAATTTTTGGAACAAACCAGACTATATGACACTCATTGATTACAATTAATTCCTCATTTGAATCCCCAAAATAACTAATAATTATAATGGACTGATTAGAAAACTGATATACATACCACTTTCCCTCCATCCTTAACCCCCCCCCAGTTTAATTTTTAATATCATTGTAAATTGTCTAAGTTTCAAATATAAATTATGTTCCTCCTTTTTTATTAGTTTATTTCTTTAATTAATCCATCTACCTTTAATTAAAATTTCTTAGTTTAACATTATAAATACGTATAAGTTAAAATTACAAATATAAATTATAACACTGTTAAAAATATATCAGATTTAAGTATATTATGTATGTAAAATTACATTTACCGTCTATCTATGTTAAACCATGAAAAATTCTCTATCGTCTATCAATGTAAAATTTGACCTGATGTAAAGCTCTTATCGCCAAAGCTGTGAAGAGTCAATAAATAAAAGATCTTCACTGACAATCGTCCGTAAATTTTTGCAACCAATACCAGGCTCCTTGGGTTTCTGCCTAATCCAACGCCTCGTCTCATCTAGGAGTGAAGATGGCATGTTCTCCAAGCCTTCAATCGCATTGGGAGCGGTCGTTCAAACTTATTGTATAGTTGTACCTTATGCCTACAGTGCCCTATTCTGATTATTGTATAGTTGTACCTTATGCCTACAGTGCCCTATTCTGATTATTGTATAGTTGTACCTTATGCCTACAGTGCCCTATTCTGATTATTGTATAGTTGTACCTTATGCCTACAGTGCCCTATTCTGAGTATTGTATAGTTGTACCTTATGCCTACAGTGCCCTATTATGATTATTGTATAGTTGTACCTTACGCCTACAGTGCCCTATTCTGATTATTGTATAGTTGTTCCTGTATTGTATAGTTGCCTACAGTGCCCTATTCTGATTATTGTATAGTTGTTCCTGTATTGTATAGTTGCCTACAGTGCCCTATTCTGATTATTAACATAATAACTAGTGAGGATGAAAATATCTCTAATGTCCGAGTCGTTGATTTTTTAGTTCATCTAGGGTTTGTGATTTTCAAAGCGAGGGGATGTTCCACACCTCCTTCTTTGGTAGGCGTTCTTCGCTTTCATTACCTTCCATTCCGGATTGCTCTGGAATCCACTGTAGACATCATCATGCGACTCATGGTGTACTCATGATTTTGATATATGTGATTTCAATGATACTTCTTACAAATTTCACTTAATTAGTTTTTTGGATAGAAAATAAAATAATATTGTTTTGAATTAATAAAAAATGTAATATTTAATAATGAAAAGATTCAGATACATTTTTAATTAATATTTTTTTTAATTGACATAATAAAGTCAAAACTACCAACTTTTCTCGTAGCGCAGCCAAACGAGGGGTGGAACATTGGGACTGGAGGTGGCAATATAAGAAGGGCAGGATTTGGTCGCCGCCCCCATCTGCCACAAGCAATAAAACTGTTGCGTAACCGTATGAATCCGTGTCCAACCACAGTTATGTGGGAAAAAATTGTTATTCAATGCTCGGCCGAATTAAATAATCCTTCAAGCTGAATTATAATTTAAAAGATGTCAATCAAACTAATAATTACTCAACTAAATAAATAACATTTTTAAATTGAAATTTAATCGAACAGTCACGACGTGGCTCCTGTGTCAGTAGAGTTTTTTCTACATGTAGGCTGTAAAAAAACTATCCTTCTGCCTATATAAATATTGATTAACTTTTCTACGACCTCCAAATTGTAAGATTACCCATAAAATTGTAGTTCTACACCTAATATTCATGTTGTTTATGATTTTGTATAAAACAATTTTCCTTCGAAAGAAAAATTTAAAAAAACAGATACCATATTTTCGTCAAAAAAAGTAAAAGCTTAAAAATAAGCCATCCACTATTTTTATACATATATATCTGTACCTCGGAGGTAAAGGACACCATGTCACATATTTGTAATTATTCAGGAGAGCCAATTTTCCATAACTTTGAACTATTAAAATATGTTTCCTTGTTACTTATAGAAACAGTTTAAAAACATTGTTTTTTTTTTTTTTTACATTTTTGTTGACATTGACAGGTAATTGAAAGTATCATAGTCAAACAAAAGCAAGTCCTCCACATGGTGTCTTTTACCTCTAATGGATACGGACATGATTTTCTTTTTCACTGTCTATTATCTTCTTTATTTATGGGAATAGTTCATAGTGCCCTACACCATTATATCCCACATTGTTAAGACAATTTAATAAAAAAAATGGACATGGTGTATATATATATATATCCAACAAATTTTACGTAGAAGCGGTTTTGACAGCTTCCGGTTTTTGAAAAATCTTTATCCTTAATGAGTCCGTGCTGAAAAGTCAAACTTCCTCTTCGTTAAATAGAATATAGTAGCTGTTTTCAGGATGTTGTTACAAGATTATTTATTGCCTGACCTTTTCTTAATGATGACAAAACACTATATACAAATACAGAGCTATTGTTCGGATGTTGTTAATGAATTGTCTCGTGATTGGCCCGGATCCAAGGACTCATTTCGAAAACTGAAATGAAATGAAATGTTATTCTTATTCCGGGACACATGTCCCATAGGGATAATTTTCATATTATGTACATAGAATACATATTATGTAGGTATATGCGAATGTATTCAATTTCTTTGCAGATTGAACCTCCATAAAGTTTGTATTTCATCTATTTTATCATTTATTATCGTCTTGGAGAAAGCATGTTTAATTCTCAGAAACTTCAAAAGAATGGAGAATAATAAAATCTTTATATAAATATTTGTTAATGTGTGAAATCTTATGTTGAACGTATGAGCAGAACATTTTAGTACTGAATAATTCATGTGCTAGTGTAGTGTGTGAGCGTAAAATAATAAATCTGAAATAATTATTAACGATTTGGCCTAATTTATTGACAGGTCACAATCAAATGTATTTATTAGAAGAGATTTTTATTTTTTATGGTAAATCGTTATATAATGGCATTATCTGTAGGTTGTCACCCTTTTAAAACGCCCATGGTTAATTTGTAACCTTTTTCACTACACCAATGGTGAATGACAGCTAACCCAATAATGGTGGAATTAGAACTTTCACTCCCAGGGCTCATAAGTAGCCCAAGTCCATAACGCTAATCACTGAGCCACCAGTTACATTTTTTTTTCTTCTACTTACATTGAATTTCTAGAATGACGAATTAAGTTACAATTTTTTTCCTTAAAAAAAAGGTATTCGATATTAGGCGAATCGTGTCAATTTGTTGTAATTTTTATTTTACTTTCAGAATGTCAAATTGGTGTAGTATTCTTATAAAACAAGCCACGCATTTCATGTTTCTAGGTATAATTTGAATCGGAAGTTGTCGGAAAACGAGAGGGGAAAATATAATCTCCTCATTATGAAAATCTGTTTGAAAGTTTTTAAAATCGGAAACAGCATTCCAAACTTTTTTCCGACTTATAACAAGGGGAGTTGGAAAATAAATTAATCATTATTTATTTATTTATTTTTTTAACAAATTGAATAATATTATTAAATGTATTATACTCAGTACCTTGGTACTTTCTGGGAAAATGTCTTGAGGAAAAAGTTATGATAGAACATAAATTAATTTTAAGTGTTGAGATGAAACAGTATTTAGCTTGTCGGACTGCCACCGTAGGGATGCAGGTGCGACTTAGGTAGTTGACGTTAGTTTTTACTGATCCCTTCACCGTGAATGTTTGGAAAAGAAAAAAGTCCGTCTCGCAGAAGCTGCATAACTAAGCACATTCCTCAGAATTTGGGTAGTGTAGACTGCTTTCCAGAACAATTTGCTTAAAATATCCTACATAAATAAAATAAAAACATGAATAGTTCTCTTTTAATTTTGTAATGAGTAACTGTTCAATTATTAATTTGCTTTCAGAGTTATGTTTACACATGGTACCAGGGGTCTCCCGTGGTCTAGTGGCTAGCGCGCTAGATTCATAAGCGGGAGATGGTGGGTTCGATCCCCACCGGCGCCAGAAATTTTATCATCTCAGGGCTCGCTGAGAAAATTCCTGGTTGCACCCTGGATCTCAGCGCTAATGGCCAAGAATTATGTCGATGCGCCGTAAAAAAAAAAAAAAAAAAAATTCACATGGTACCTACTACTACGTAATAAATACAAAAAACCTCATATTTTCGTATTTTGATCTGATGCAAGAACAGGATACAGTCCCTCTAGTGGTAGAAAGCGCTCCTTGCGGCGGCCTTCCGAACCTACGTCTGGCGTGCTATTCTATTGAAATATATTACAAAGTAAACCCCCCTTTCCGATTGACCGATTTAGCTCATTTTGACAACACTTCTTTCTCATGAGTTACCCACGACGTATACCGCGTTTCGTTACAATACAGCAGAAATTACGACCGGTATGAGTATATTAGTAATTAGGGTCCGGAGTAACCCGCCCCCCTCCTAATGAACCGATTTAGTTTATTTTTACAACACATATTTACCTGTAGAGTACCACTACGAATATCGAGTTTCGTCGAAATATAACAAAAATCACGGCTGGTAGTGGCGAATTGGTATTGTCGGTCCAAAGTAAACCCCCCTCCTAATGAACCGATTTAGTTTATTTTTACATCTATCTTTTCTTTCTATAGTACCACTAAGCATACCAAGTTTCGTTGAAATATAACAAATATTACGGCTGACATTGTCAAATTAGTGTTTTGGGTTCGGGGTAAACCCCCCTTCCGGTGGACCGACTTTGGTGGTTAACGAACTCGTTCAATCGTTTGCTAATTGAATGCTCTATACCAAGTTTCGTGACGAAAAACAAAAACTCTGGCCGCTATCGTGTTAACAGGCACACACATATATATATATATATATATATATATATATATATATATATATATATATATATATATATATATATAAATTTTAACGGGGGTCATTTTCCGTGTCTACTAGGTAGGATCGATAAAGATTTGAAGACATTTTTCAAAAATTCCGTCATGAGTGCAACCTGAATAGCTACTTTCCTTCGGAGGAAAGTAGCTATTGAGGTTGCGGTGTGTGAATCTGGTTCTTATATCCATGCAATTTTATAACAGCAATAATTTTTCTTTTTTCCCAACCTTAGATTGTCACAAATACAACTTTAGTAACACAACTCTATCTCAAACACACAATACTGAAAACACTCTCCATCCTAACATTAATCTTGCACAATTAAACACAACAAGGGCGGAGATGACCAAGCAGTTTTCTGCCCTTAAACTACCAACCCAACCCAACCCTTCGGAGGAAAGTGCTAAAAGAAGTAATTAATGCATTTATTGCATTTAATTGCTGTTGTTTCGGCTTAACTCTCCAGTTTTTTTGCTAGTACCGGTATATTTCTCACAAGTCCTATTCTGGTTCTTCACACTTGCGTCTATAGCGTTTATATATTTTTCTATCTTAAAATAAAATTATTATTAATAGATTTAACAGTATATTTCTTGTATAAGAAAATTTTATAAAAAAAAAGAAAAGGCATCAACCTTATCCAGGCTAGGCAAGGGTGGTAACCTATAGATAACCCGTACTAAAATTCTTAGTTAATAATAATGGACGTTAACATTTAAATAAATAAATAAGAAATATACGAATAACAATTATTGTTTTAATTATCAGTTAATGTAGGTCCTTACACAGATCGTACATATTTATACATACATATATTTATAAATACATACTATATTCACGTAAATAAATCTAACAGAATTATCATAGGAAAACATATTTCTTTGCACATATACGTCCATAAAACAATATAAATACTAAGAATATAAATGTGCCATTTAGAAACTAGTCATAACTGATCCTGCAGAAGTCATTTTGGGGGCTTTTTGGTTCCTGTAGGAAAATGATTATTTTTACTTTTTTTTTAAAGCCCATCTGCTTCTAGGTCATTAATACCGGGGTATTTATAGGTTGCCTTCCTTATTCAACATCCTTGCTATTCAGCGAACAAATGTTAGCCTGCCACATGCTCGTACCCGCATCTCCCACATGTAAATTTACCATGCTATCCACTAAAAACGGGAAAACTACATAGTCGGAAAATATTATTTAGTGTTTCCGTTTATGTTTTGTTTTTTTTTATTATTATTCTTTAAGATAAACTTGTGCTATTTACACAAAGCCATTTTTTATTATTCAAGGATTTTTTATTTTATTATTTTTTTTTTTAATGTTCTGGTATATGTGGCAACGATTTTTTAATAGGTGTAATCCCTGTGTTACTAAGCTTTCCACGATTCTTGGCTAGGAGTGTTCGCGCCTTTACACTCACGGCCGTCGGGTCTTCATCCAAAAAAAACCTAATTGATTCTAGCCTTGTGAAAAGGTTTTCCCAATCGTATCTGTAACCCGTTTTAGTTTATAGATAAGTTACCATATAGAGCCGTGTAAATAAATCACCTGCTGTTTAGATACAATCTATCATAGAAGGAAGATATTTACGCTTACCATGCCCCTGACACCTCATCCGTGCCCTAATCGGTTAACTGATATTGCACATTTCAAGTTTTGTTATTACTTTCCAAATAGAAAAGTGCGAGGATTGGGAGCGGAAACCTATTCAATAGTTCCATATTTGGATGATTGCTCGAGCCTTAAAACTGTTGATTCATTAACATCTATCCATTCACCGTTTATCATGAATTGTCCCTTTCCAACAATGGAAATTACCTAATTTAATATCTATTTACTTTCAAAATCTTCCTTCCTTTTCTCTCAAACCATCGTTTCCTTCTTTTTTTTTTTTTTTTTAATTCAGCTTTATGACACAAAAGAAACTGTCTCATCTAAAATTACTTCTTCCTTTTACAATAGCCACTTGAAGACTTTATCATTAAAATGCATTGGCAAATTAGAATGAATGAATGAGCATTTTTTTTTCTAGTTTAAAAATATTTACATTCCACCAATATCTTATAGTGCCACAAATGTTTCAAACACGCTGCAGTTCAACAACGTCAATTCGTTTTTTACATCTGTAAATGTGCCTCTTGAAAAGCGAAAAAACTCCCTGCACTACAAATACAGCCTAATTTTACAAAGGCCTTCACCTACAATGAGCACGTCCTGATTGACGTCATACGTTGTAAGCTAACTATTTATTGGTTGTATTAGTCGTGTAGTGTGTTTTCGACTGGTTGGGCTTTCGTATTTTCTAAATCACAAGCTTATTTTTGTTGTATTGTTATATAAACCTTTAGTTAAAAAAAGAGCTCGGTCATGGTGAAATAAGTAAAAACGGTCGAAAAATAAAACACGTGAATTATATATATATATATATATATATATATATATATATATATATATATACATATATATATATATAATTCACGTGTTTTATTTTTCGACCGTTTTTACTTATTTCACCATGACCGAGCTCTTTTTAGCGCGGTTCCTCCCTCCCCCATAGGGAGGAACCCCGCTTATAGGGATGATACAATGAAACAATCCGGAAGTGCCGACTAGAAAATTTCGCGTTTCAGAACCCCTAGAGACCGAAAATAACGGTGGTTCAAATTTGTATATATATATATGTATATATTTATATATATATATATATATATATATATATATATATATATATATATATATGTATATATATTTGTCTGTTCGCTCATTTCTGGCTTCCCTGATGGTCCGATTTTGATGAAATTTGGTACAAAAATCTGTCGTCCAATTTGAAAGGTCAAGTTCGTTAACCAGCAAAATCCGCCCACTGGAAGATGGCGTTTGGGGCGAAATTCGCGCAGAAAAAATCGTAACGCTTACGTTTTTGAGTTCATACGCTTGTAAGTACTCTTTTTATAGGCTTCTTGGGCTAGAAAAACGAATGAAACCATTTTCAAGGCGATAGCTTTAACCGTTGTCGAGAAAATTGGAAAAATAGTTTTTGAATTCCGTTTTTGGTTTGGGTACTTAGAATCACGGGATTCAGTTGAAACATTATCTGCATGTTCTAATTTCATTAAAACTAATATGTTGAAAGTTATGTTACGTTTGGAGTTAAGGAAGGGTTAGAATAAAATATTTTATGAACAGACATGAAAAGTTTTGGTAACTTTGTATACTTTCCTTAATATCTCGAAAAAGGTTGAGAATCTTGGGGAACGGAAGATGACCATTAGAAAGCTCACTAAATGCTCTATAAAAATGGTTCTGATGAAAGTTTTGATTAGGCGATGTCAATCGGAGAAATAAGTGCATAAAACTTTAAAGTAATTGATTTCGCTTATTCGAACTGTTCTTTTTCTCTTTGATTTTGGTACTTAGAATTATGGGATTCAGTTGAAACATTTTCTGCATGTTTTACATTCATTAAAACTAATATGTTGAAATTTTTGTTACGTTTGGAGTTTAGGAAGGGTTAGAATAAAATATTTTATTAACATACATAAAAAGTTTTGGTAACTTTGTATACTTTCCTTAATATCTCGAAAAAGGTTGAGAATCTTGGGAAACGGAAGATGACCATTAGAAAGCTCACTAAATGCTCTACAAAAATGATTCTGATGAAAGTTTTGATTAGGCGATGTCAATCGGAGAAATAAGTGCTTAAAACTTTAAAGTAATTGATTTCGCTTATTCGAACTGTTCTTTTTGTCTGTTTTATTCCTTGTTATTTTTAAATTGCTTATAGTCAGATAATGTATTTGACAATAAAACAGATTAAGTAAAATAAGAAGATCAATTTATTGTTAGAAATGTAGCGTTCAAAGAGAGAGATCCCAAGGCTTTCCAAATGCCTCTGAGCGGAGGCCTTTCTGCCCGACTTATGGTATAGCTGACCCATACAGGTAAGATTGTAAATCAAGACCTTTCAAGACTGGTTTGTTTGAGATTTCATTTGAATAGCTGTTTCGCTATTGATTTAAACAAAGTAATAACTGTTTCTATTCTATGCCTTCATAAACACTAGAGATAAGAACGGAACCGCGCTAAGATGACGCAGTTCCTGCGAATCGGACTTTTTAACTAAAGGTTGATATATATATATATATATATATATATATATATATATATATGTATATGTATATATATATATGTATATGTATATATATATATGTGTATATATATATATATATATATAAGGAACTGGTCGTTTTTTACTTTACTAAAGATCTTCCTTCTCTGCCAGCAACCAAAAAGTACTTGAGAGTTGCCCTTTCATACTTTTGTTAGTACTATATTATATATATATATATATATATATATATATATATATATATATATATATATATTTTAGCCTAAATAACTATATAAAATTATTAGTTAATTGATTATATCATATTCTTTTAATATTCTTTGTTGTTAAATTTAACAGTAAATCGAGAGAAGAATGCTTTAGTTGCAGAAAAGGCGATGGAACACAAATATCACTACGTTTTGACGTTGCTAGTGGTACTGCTGTAGTTTTTTTCGCTTCAATCCATTGATATAAATAATCATAAAATAATTAATGAATTGATACAGAGCAGGATTGCATACTCACATGAACGAAGTATAGAATAAAATGATTGGTAATAAGTGAGGTGGCTTTCTATAGACGGAAGTATTTTGGTGAATTACACATGATTGTACGTTGGCACAGAAAGGGCTCTTCAGCGCTTTGACAATGGATGGGAAGTTGGGCTGAGAAGAATCTTAAATCAACAAAGGAAATCATTACACAAAAAATCTAGAGCTTTTGAATATAGCTTGGGAAAAGAACAAAGCAAGCACTGAATAGAATGACGTTTACTCAATTCGAAATACGATTTTTAATATTACTTTTATCATGTTTGTATATTTATTGCTATAGGATCAAGAGAAAGTGGCATGTAACTTGATTTTTTTAATGGCATTATTTAACTTCTTTGCCTTACATGTTTCGTAATATTTGTGTACCACCTCCCTTAGCGGCCTTAGGCTTATGGGTCACAATAAAGAATATGGTAGACGAGCTCGCCTACTGGTTGAATGCGAGACTGGCCCCTGAAGAGATAGTTAACTAAAAACGCGAAAGAAGAAAAGCAAAAGAATTCTAATAAAGTGGTTCTGTGCCCTGTGGCAATAAACATTACAAGGAATGAAAAATGGAGAGTTACAATAAATATTATAAGACATTTTTTTTTTATTTGTATATTACTTGGACACGCCTATACGTAATGATTAATTCGTATGCGTATGCTACTACTACTTAAGTAACCTACAAAAAAAAATATTAAACCAGACAGCGATGAACCTTTATTGCGATCGAACTAAACATGAGCTGTGGACAAGACCCATCTCATTTGTGATTCTATCTCATATTTAGTAGAATGAAATATTGATTCGGGGCAAGAGGATCCATTCCGAGTATCAAAGCAGTATTTTTGCGTAATAGAAATCGAATATTTGCCCAAACTGGCTGAGTCCAATACTGTAGACCTGCAACACCACTTATACAAGTGACCAAATAAAGGATAAATATTAATGATCATAAGAGTAAAAATGTGATATCAGATTTACCAATATTTATTTTTATCTACGAATTTCTGGAGACTCTTTTTTTAAAGCGTATCAATAATAAATTATTTCTCTTTCTTAGGTTTTATCATTGGCGCAGTGAAGAAAGATTCTATGTGTTTGTAGGGGGAAGGAAAGCTATCGAGCGGTTCCTCTGGATCTACCGAGTGACGTGGACTCGATAAAGTTTCGAATCGAGGTATTAGTGAGTCACGGACTAGTATTATGTAAATATCTCGGTAAGGCTTGCACGCGAGACGGCAGACTACAGGTGGCGACCGAGGGGTTAACAGCATCCTGTCATGTGCACCACATCTTCCGCATAGTCGAAAGGTGAACTATGAGCATTTGAGGAAAAAATAATCCCCAACATAGCCGAGCCGGATATCTCAAAGGAGAACAGCATCTGCATTTAGATTTGATGGAAAAGCGTTATTCTGGGCGCCAAATTGTTAACGGAGTGAAAAATAGTTAACCGTTGGACACTGCGAGGATAAGTTTCGATGAGCATTTTCTAAAAACACGACAAATTAATCAATGAATGTTTATTGAACGTTTCCTAGTCAGAAAGCCTATCAACGATCGGCTTCGTCAGCAATAACAGCAACCTACTTTGCATCATTGATGTTAAAAACTGTCAATGGCTTGCGCCTTCACCAATGATAACAACCCGCTTAACATCATTGCTGCAGAACCCCGTCACAGAATCGACCCCTTTAGCACCATTGCTGTAGAAGCCTGTCAATAGATGGCTTCGTCAGCAATAATAGCAACCTACTTAGCATCATTGATGTTAAAAACTGTCAATGGTTTGCGCCTTCGCCAATGATAATAATCCTCTTAACATCATGACTGCAGAACCTCGTCAACGAATCGACCCCTTTAGCGCCATTGTTGTAGAATCCCGTCAATAGATGGCTTCGTCAGCAATATCAACCTACTTAGCATCATTGCTCTGAAAGACTACCAATGGCTTGCGTCTAATCCAGTGATAGCAACCCCGTTATCATCATTGCTGCAGAAACCTGTCAAAGCATAGCTTCCTCGACAAAGATAGCGACCCTTTTTGCAGCATTGCTGTAGAAGCCTGGCAACTGGTTTCATCGCCTAAAGCGGAGAATTAACAGTTACCGACGGTGAATTATAATAGCTAATTTTTCCAGTTTTTTTGTTGAAGTTTACTTTTTGTTCTAAAGATTTTTTGTATAATTCGCAATTTGTCGTTTTCGGCTGCTGCTTAAAAAGTATCAGACGAAAGAAATACATTTTTAAGGACACGGAAGAGTTTTGATATGATTTCGTCTGCATTAATAGAAATGCTCATCCGTGCAGGATCAATTTATTGACTTCTGAGCCGAAAATATCAACAAATTTCTTGTAGGAAGATTATATATACTTTAATGTTATATTTTTCATTCTTTCAACAGGCTATATGTTGTTTAACTGAAACTTTATAACGAATGGGATTTTAAAATAGATTGAATAACCAACAATTCATATGACAAATCGTAAGGTATTGTACAAGCTAGCGTAAACCCAAGACCTTACAATATAGCTGCCTTATAAAATTGAGTTCTGGAAAGGAATAAAAGCTCCTTAGATTGTTGAATAAACATTCCTGAAGTCAAGCTCAAATTGAAAACCTTTTGCCCGCTATACCTGATTAAAATTATGATTGAAATTTTTTAGAGTGGTTTCGTGTGTGTCCTAGAGCTCAAAGCTCAAAATATGAATATTTTATGTTCTTTCGAGATCTGTTATGGAATCACTTATTCTAGAAAGATTCTGATATTGAAGTAATTAGTGGACACGTTAAACAGCGAAATCGGCTTTACCTCATTTTATTTGTCACAGTCATCATATTCTAACCTGTCCTCATCTATTGTTAATTATTTCTTTTCTGACTCAATACCTTACTGTATTATAAAGTATAAACTTGTGTTTTTTTATTGGAGGGTCTTAATGTCTCTCCCCAGTGGTTTTGCAGTTTTGTGCGTTATATTTCTCTCCAGCTTCATCTGCAAGTTGAATTTATACATTTCTCTGTTGACCACCTGGCAGAAAACATGGGCAGCCATTATTATGCACAAAATATCACCGATGGGGTGAGAGGCAAAAAACAAAAAAATGGAGCCTTGCGAAGCAAACTTAACACATTGACTGCCAACGACGAGATAACTCGTTCGTTATTCTGTTTCCTAGTTTGTGAAAATCATTAATAGTGTCATCGTGGATGGATGGATAGCGAGTCCGTTTCTGCCTAAGGAGATGTGTGTTCCGCTTGGAGTATTTTGCATCTTATCATCTATTGAGACGCTCGCAACTCACGAAACGTCGAAAATCTCGAAAACAATTAGCTGCCAACGTGTTAAAACAAAATATGCAGTTTTCTACAATTATTAGCATCAAATTATTAAATTAATAACTCACCTATTGACTTACTTCTCTCAAAAACGGCAAATATCCTTTCGACGAATGTCAACTATTGGATGTTGTATTTAAGAAATGTTTTAGAAGTATTAGAAAGTAGTCCTATTAGCCTCGAAGAGGTCAAAAAATAATAAACGTGATTGAACAAATATGATATATTAATCACCGCCCTACAAGTTTCACACCTTAAGTTCATCTTCAGGATCATTCCTTAAAGCTGAATATCAGGGCCACGTCAAGACTGATGCCAAATACAATGGCACCAACCAGTCAGTTGATTTTAATCGATAACACTCATTCATCGAACATCGATACCTGAAAGAAGATGAATCAATTAAATAATAATATATTTTTTGTTAGGACGTTTTATTTATGTCTTTTTTTTTATTCACTAATTCATTCCTTTTTTTATTATTATTTAAATTTTAACGTCGATTTTTTATTAACTGAGAATTTTGGGACGGGTTCTCTATAGGTTACCACCCTTTTCTAGCCAGGATTGGGCTGATGCCTTTTCTTTTTTTTCTAAAGAAAAGCCACCACCCCATAGTGGGAATCGAACCCATGACCTTTGGCACGGAGTGTTTAGTGCTCCCGCCTTAACACTCACTAAGGCTCTTTTTTTTATTATACGTATCTTTTCTTTTATTTTGCGTTTTGTTATTTATTTATTTATTTTTTTTTGTTTATGGTTCTGAATTCGTCGTGTTTATATTTATGTGCATGATTTAAAATTGTATCTATTGAACCAATGATGTAATTAAATGATTTTCTACGATTAGTTTGTAAGGATCAATTAACATTTTCTTATATATGTAGCAAAATAATGATGACATTTAATTTTTATATCCTCTTACATCATTTTACAAATAGTTTTACAAACCTCTAGTTACTTGTTAAGGCCTATTTACAGTGGAAAATGTTTGGTTTTGGATTACATAGGATTTGATTGGGTGAATAGACGGGAGTTGCTACTTGATCTTACGGTAAAGAGAAGGATTAGGATTGTAAAGGGTTGTGTGTGGATTGAGTGGGTTTTGGAGCTAGGGGCTAGGGGCTAGGAGCCTAGTGGCTAGGGGCTACTAGCCTTCTCCCTGCTCGACACATCAATAGGGATGATGTATCGGTCTCGGACTTTGTTTTAAGGCCTCCCCGACCCTCATTAGGTAGATTGATTCATTTGAAAGTCACTCCCCCCGGGTCTGCCCAGAGACCAGGAACCCTTTCACCCCCAAGTCGTTTCAAGTCGATATGTCCAATCCCCCCTCCCTCCTCGAGCCAACAACACACTCACGTTCCGTAATAAAGATTTCCCTCTCAGATCAATATGGAAATTTTAATGGGGTCTGCTTTGTTTCGCTGACCGCTCCCCTCCTTCTCCATCAGGCAACCCTTCCTTTAGGGAGACAATTTAAAATAAAGCCAGGGCTGCCTTACGGTGTGGCCACCCTCCTCATACTCCCTTCTCATCGTCCATCCTCAACCCCTACCAGTCAGTCCCTTGGACCCTTCTACATCCCTCACCTTTACATCCTGAAAATCTTTATATTTAAGGAAGTTTTATTCACTTTTGTATATTCTTCATAAACGTCTATCATTCTCTGATAAGTTACAGTATTCTTCCTCTTTCCTTCCCTTGGTGAGCTTATCACAAGACTCCGTGATATTAAAACAAGACCATCGTAAGAAGCAATCTCAACTAGAATACAAATTTTAAGAGTTATTACTTTGGACTCCCATCAAGTTAAATTTTACGACTTGAGATGTAGCACTTCTTCATCGGTGTCAAATTCGTCTCGAAATAATACAATCGAATCAAGCTTTCTTTCACTGTCAATCACACTAAAGAATATTTGTTAAAACTTTTATAATTAAGTGCGTCATCTTCATCTATTTGATTTAGTGCACTTTTTCTACATTGCGCACTGTATAACCAACACTTTTCCACTGGCACTACTCTTGTCATAAATACCATTCGATTCAAGATTTCCTTACAGTGGCCACACTCTTTTTCTACAATGCTCACTGTATAACTAACACTTTTTAAACACCGGTACTCTTGTTATTCAGATTCCTTATAAAAATAATCAAATTTACAAGCGCCTTAAACTTTAGAGCAGATGCCAGTGAACCGTAACAAGGTAGCATTCTGTATCTGGAGCAAGTGTGGCACCCACGGAGAAAGTGCAGAACGAACTATCTTTCCGACCGAATTATATTATTAACAGAGCTTTCCTTACCGACTGGCTGTTCCTCTGTGTAGAAAGCGGTCACCAACATTAACCCACTGTCACTTTTCCCACAATCTTTCAAGAGTTATCAGGAAAATTTAAATCTTAAACAAATTGTTTAATTTTTCATTTTTTAATTTTAGAACAGAATAAAAATAATCGGCTAAGGACTAGCCGATTTTTCTCATAGCAGGTACCCAAACTGGTTGGGCCAAACATTCCCCATCTCGACTTCTAAACGACAGCAATGCATTCAAAATTATTTGCAAATAATACTAAAAGTTCATAGTTTTTTAATAAACAGAAGAATGAATATCCAAAAATGAATGATTAAAAAAAAAAAAGAAAAAAAGAAACCGCGATCGTTGAAACTTTAATGATGTTGCCAGGATCCCAGTCAGAATTTTTGGTGTATACCACTTTTACGCTATATTCGATTGAAGTTTGGTTTTCACGTCCCATTCTACCTCGATTTTTCAGAATCAACTCTAGATTCGAATATTAGACACCAAGCTTCGCATGGGCGTATATAGAAAATAATTTCGGAAGGGGCTGGGAAAATTTCGGGGGGGGGCTGAGACCATTTCCGGTGTATGGAATACTAACAATTTAGATCTTGGAAGAGTTTTAGCCATCTTAAACGCTATTACACCCAAAATAGAATATGTTTTATGAACTAAATGATCTTATTTAATTTATTTTTAAGGGTTTTATGGCATTTTTACCGATCAAATCAAAATTTCAGGGGGAGGGGGGCTGCAGCCCCCCTTATATACGCCCATGAAGCTTCGTCATAAAAAAATACAAAAATTACAGTGGCTTATATTTTTCTCTGCACAGTCGGAGTGTCCCAAAGTTATCCCCCACTCGTCCTAATAGACTGATCTTGCTGATTAACGAACGCAACCTTTCGTTCGTTATTCCAATCCTACAAAACAAATTTCCATGTGAATGAACAAATATTGTGGAAGCTAGAATTTTAAATCCCACAAACACGTACACATAGTACGTCCTCATTGCTATGATGATTATTTTTGCACATAGTAAGTAGATCAATTAAAACACAACTAAATTCCTCTGGATTTTGCTTAAAACACAAAGGAAAAATGTAAAAAGACTTTGCCACAAATAAAATACAATGACGCCCCTATGAACATTCCCTCAAAGCATTGTTTGAAAGCGTATTTTTACGACGCTCAGATAATTAACCGCCCTAAATTAAAGACAAAAAGAAAAATAAGGACAATAGAAATTGTCAGTTTGACAATTGAAAGAGGAATAAGCTCAACATTATTAAACAATCGTTGAACGGAAGTCGATAGTTTAGGAAGCCTCAATTAGCGTTTTTTTTTTGTTTTTTTTTTTGTCTATTATTCCTTCCTCGATGCCCGAAGCCCGATTTCTTCCGACGTAGACAATGGACGGACAAGATGTCCTCGATCGCCTCAATTCCCATCCGTTCCTGAGAACATCCTCAGCAAATCGTCTCGAATCAACTCTTATTACAAGTAATAATCTAATCGCTCTCCAAATCAACCAGAATTTTGTATTACGTTGTTTTTTTTCTTTTCATTCATGCTTTCCCACCACATTTTAACCAATGCACTCGACGGGACGAATTTTATCCTACTTGTTAGAGAGATCACGTAAATCTATTATCTATTTACATGAAAGTAATTATTTTAAAGCGGAAAGCTAAGTTCGTTTAATAACAGAATTCGCGCGACCAAAAAAATAACACAAGGGACTTTTGCACTTTTCAGGTGCATTTATACGTCTATTTAGACGTGGGAAAACTAAAAACCACTTTTGAATCAGTTTGTTTAACCATTTTTGACAAAAAACATAATTTTGGTTTTGGAAGACAATAAGGACGAAGGATATTGTACATTTTTCCACATTTTACTTATTTTTGCAAACTAAAATATAAAAATTCTTGTTACGTTAGGAAAAGAAGAAGTATTAACAAAAATTATTAGATTAACATTAATGATGGCGCCAATGACCATAGCAGTCCATGCATCCAAAAAAAAAAAAAAAAAAAGAAATAACATTAATGATTGAGAGATCGTGGTAAGGGGAAGTTGAACACTCGAAAGCGTTATTAATATAGCTTTTTAGCGCGGTTCCTCCCTCCCTTCATAAGGAGGAACCCCGCTTATAAGGTTGATCTCATGAAACAATCCGGAAGTGCCGACTAGAAAATTTTGCGTTTCAGAACCCCTATAGACCGAAAATAACGGTGGTTCAAATTTGTATATATATATATATATATATATATATATATATATATATATATATATATATATATATATTTGTCTGTTCGCTCATTTCTGGCTTCCCTAATGGTCCGATTCCGATGAACAAAAATCGTTCGTCTAATTTGAAAGGTCAAGTTCGTTAACCAGCAAAATCCGGCCACTGGAAGATGGCGTTTGGGGCGAAATTCGCGCAAAAAAAATCGTAACGCTTACGTTTTTGAGTTCATATGCTTGTAAGTAATCGTTTTATAGGCTCCTTGGGCTAGTAAAACGAATGAAACCATTTTTAAGGCAATAGCTTTAACCGTTTCCGAGAAAATCGGACAAATAGTTGTTAAATCAAGTTTTTGGCTTGGATGCTTAGAATCATGGGATTCCGTTAAAATATTTTCTGCATGTTTAAAATTCATACATACAAAGATGTGTAAATTTTGGTTACGTTTGGAGTTAAGGAAGGATGAAAATAAAATATTTTATTAACAGACATGAAAAGTTTTGGGAACTTCGTATACTTTCATTAATATCTCGAAAACGGTTGAAAATCTTGGGAAGCGAAAGGTTACCATTCGAAAGCTTACTAAATGGTCTACAAAAAAAGGTTCTGAAGAAAGTTTTGAATAAGCGATGTCAATCGGAGAAATAAGTGCTTAAACTTTGAAGTAATTGATTTCGTTTATTCGAACGGTTCTTTTTGTCTGTTTTTATTCCTTGTTATTTTTTAATTGCTTAAAGTTGGATAATGTATTTGACAATAAAACACATTAAGTAAAATAAGAAAAACAATTCCTTGTTAGAAATATAGCTTGCCAAGAGAAAGGGATTCGATGACGTCTTTTGAATATTTTCAATTGACTTTATTCTGTTGGTTTTTTATTTTATTTTTTAATTGATTTTATTTGAAAAATTATTACTATAGTAGACGAACACAAGAAAATGTGAAAAATTTTGATATTTTTCAATGCATTGAAACGTACTAAATAGGTATCTCTAGAAGAGGATTCTGGGGTCTGGCGGACCCGACCAGGTAAAGTCATAAAGCCCTTTGAACAATGGCCGAACCAAATATTATCCGTTTCTATTCTAAGCTTTTCAAATGACAAAAGGGATATGTACGGAACCGCGCTAAGATGATGCAGTTCCTGAGAGTCGGACTTTTTTTTACTTTGATAAGACCTCACTCCTGATCTCAGTCGGAGTTTTATGAGTCGGGTTCAATGAGACCTTGTTTTGAAGTCTAAAATTAGTTTCTCTTTATGACTGGAGATCAAAAGTGAGAAAGAGTTGTTTCTTTCTCTGTGTGTGTGTGTGTGTGTGAGATTGTACTTTGTGTTCGTAATAGCGCGTACATTTAGAACTAACAGACGTCAACGAACACAGTGAATTTCCTGTTTGCTCTCATGGCAGACCATATTTCCGCTCTCGGTGCATTGGGAGTATTTTAGTGGCTTTCATCAAGATTTCAATCCAGCAGTTATTTGAATTGCCTTGCAGTAAAACGAGATTTCAAAAAAAAAATAAAAAAAGGAGAAGAAGAAGAAGAAAAGCAAAATAATTTTTACAAAACTTTTCAAACACTAAAGGTAACCATTATGCAGCAAGTGTCGAAGTTATTGAGACGTTCGAGAGGTAAATTTTAGGATTTTCTGGAGCAGAAGCCTATAATTAAGACTGTCTAAAGAGAGAAACTGAATTGATGTTTCTCTTGCTAAGAGATAGAGATAACTGTTTCTAATAGAGAGCAGAGAAGCAAGAATTGGGCGGGGTAAGGTGTGACTCCTATTCTTATATAACAAGTTTCTGCTCTAAATCTGTGGTTCACATAAAATTCGGATCTTCTTCATATCCTTCTCGGATAAGTTTCCTCTCCCCTAAGAAGTTACAAAGGTATGCTAGTTTTCCTGTAAAAAGTGCTCACTTCTTGTGTCATTGCAAATCCTTACTCATTAAATATCTTCTTGGACTTTAACCTCTTAAGGGGTAATAATACCTTGTGTGATCAAAATCAAAGTAATTTTCTTCAATTAAAAAATAACAAATAAATCAATATTTTTCAATTCTTGGGGTCATAAGTTTTATATGGGATGTCAAAATATCTAAAAAAAAAAGTTTTAATTCTTCGAAAACGAAATGTTGGCGTTGTGTCTGACAAACGGAAGCCCTCTTTTTTCACAGGCAATAGTCCGCAGGTGGCAATCTAGAACAAAAAATTAAAATTATTTTGAAAAAAGTAGGTAATATGTAGTAATGTATGTAGGAAATTTAAGAAATTACACTTTTCTAAAATTTGTCATAGAAAATCACTCGAAAATCGGTCATAAACTCATTATAATTCAATGAATCGGAATCATCCTACGTATTTTGCTAACACATATAATTAGGAAGCTGAAGTTAATATTTTAAGTTGGTCGGGTGAAAATTGAAGGCGCTAGCGTATCGCCCGATTTGAAAAACATAGATTTGAGAAAAACGACTTGCACTGAAATGTTCATTTTTCCTCTCATTATTTTTTTTACTACAATTTATTGAATAATAACAATTAATAAAAATTGTTTTTAATTTTTTTAATATATTGAAGAAGAACCGGTGGTAGTGAGTGTAAAGGCATTTATTGCCTACAGATATAGCCAACTAGAAGGTAGCTTTGTAAGGCGCAAAAAAAAAAAAAAAACAAAAAAAAAACAAGATCATTATCCTGGCTTATGAGATTATACAAGTTAATTCGGCCCATAAAAAAAAGAAGAAAAAAAACGAACCATTAAGTGCATTTACTGGCTATGGCAATCAATATCAGTAAACTTTTTCAGTGCTCGAGTTAACGGGATAATTGAGCCGCCATCAATACCGGAGATACCTCGGGTTAGGGGCTTAGTCTGTTGATATTCTAAACCTAACTGTATCTATCCACTGGTTGATATATCCAATAAAAAAGATAGAATATGGAAGAGGTTTTCTCTACTAGGAATCAGAGAATCCTCTTTTCTTCCCCCTCATCTACACCCCCCCCCCACCTCGTACCCTCCCCCTCCCCCCCCCCCTCTTCAACCCTTAGGCTCCCTAAAACCCAACTAGACAATAGCTGTGATTAGATACATTTACCACGTCAGAGCCTCCTCTAACAATCCTTTCTTCCCCCTCCTGCTTTTCTATGTAATTTCCCCCGTTAAATTGACTTGAAAGAAGATTTCATCTATTATGTGTTACAAGTAAGTATGCAAAATTCTTGAAACTCTTTATTTAAATATAAAATAATCGATTGTCTTAAACTGATTAATTCCTCAAATTTAGAGTAAGAATACTTTGGGTCACAACGTGGTCTGGTGCCTAATGCCTTAGATTCTCATGCGGGGATGGCAGGAATCTTCTCATCTCACGGCTCATCGAGAAAAATCCTCGCTGCACAAGGAATGTCAGCGCTAATGGTCCAGAAGATGGTGCACCGTAGGAAAAAAGAATACTTTGGGGACCGCGACCCGTGGGTTCGAATGTCGCTTGGGCTAGGTCAAAATGTTTTAGGCTTAATGCGTACTAACAAATCGCTGCGCTTAAGATTTTGCGGCGATTGTCTTCCAGATACAATATCATGGATATCTTGACGTGACAAATGAAATAAAACCTCTTTCACTGAGATATCCTGATCCGTTTTTTATAAAAGTATAAAACCTAGATATTTGGTATTGGGTACTCAACAACACTTTGGTTAAGTTTAAAGTAAATTATTTTTTACTTCAAATTAATTAATTAAAAACTACCAGCAGAAATGGGAAGAAATGGGGTGTAACTGCGCCCTCTTAATTATCTCGAAACCGGTAAGGAAATACTCGCGAGTGAAAGGTAGAATTTTTAAAAGTGTATTGAATTTCCGACATAATAAATTTACATATAAATTTTGACAGAACCACTTCAGGTATTTGAAATTGAAATGAAGCGATAGTTTCACTCCATTGAAGCCGAAATAGTAAGTTTCTATTCTCAACTTCCCAAATCTGACCATCTATACTTATTATTCGAAAACACGCTAAGTCTGACTATATTAGTAACATTATATACATTGAAACTACATTGTTTAAAAAAAAATGTCATTATCATCATAGAGCAATTTATACGTGCACACTGAGCATAGAAAAAAGTCGTTTGTTAGTCTTGTTATGTGCGCTCTCTAATTGAAGATTTAATAAAATTAGGCTTGTCAAAAATAATTACACGGTAATAAAAGTGTAATTATTTATAGATTGTTGGACATTTACCCTCCCGTGGTCTAGTGGCTAGCGCGCTCGATTCATAAGCGGGAGATGGTGGGTTCGATCCCCACCGGCGGCAGGAATTTTCTCATCTCAGGGCTCGCTGAGAAAATTCCTGGTTGCACCCTGGACGTCGGCGCTAATGGCCAATTTGTCGAGACCCCGTAAAAAAAAAAAAAAATTACCCTAATTTATTCTAAGCTCATACGAAGAATTAATAGAGGACAGTTATAATTTACCTTATATTCTCAAAACTGCCATAATTCTTAAACTAGATACTACCTTATAAATAATCAATGCCCTAACGTAATAACGAATATCATAAATGTGAAGGTTCTAGTGTTTCTAAGGTAGGCAACATTTATAAGTTACCTCGTGCTTTTATGAAACATAGTTAGAAGAAGAATGGCACTTTCGAAAAGCTATATAGCTCAACAAATTATATGGCTGGTATATCCGTAATTTGTGCATGAAGTAATTCTAACAAATGTCTGAGGTAAGAAGGCTCTCAAGTTTCTAAGATATGTAAATTAGTGATGGGCTTTGACAGATATTTAACGTCAAGGCTTCAACATGTGGCAGCTCCGGAAAACCGCAGTGACATATCACAGTGATTTAGCGAGATTTTAGCGTATTTCCTCCTTTCAGAAAGTGTGAAAAAACTGCTCATGACAAAGACTCCATGAAGCAATCGCAAGTGCTTACGAGAAAATAATAAATAACGAGGAAAAACTGATATAAATGAATATATATATATATATATATGTATATATATGTGTGGACAGAATATATGGTCAAGTTCGTTAACCACCCGAATCAGGCAACCGGAACATGGGTTTTTGGGTGGAATGCGTGCTAAAGAAAATCGTAACGCACACGTTTTGGGATTACTTGGCTTCCAGGTTCACGTTATATATTTAATTGGACGTGATAAACCTTATGAAACCGTTTCCAAGGCCATATCTATAACTATTGTCGAGGAAAACGGAAAAAGGTAGAATTGTCTTGGGTTTTTCGGATTATCATATCGAAATCGGTTGGGAAATCGTAGTAAATTTAAGGTATCTATTCGAAAGCTTATTAAATTTCGTAAACATTCGGCTCTTATGCGATTTTTAATATTGTGCTCTCATTCGAAGAAAACACGGTGCTTAAATGGAATAATTACCGCTTAGGATACTGTCAGCTTCCTGTTTTGGTGCCTAAGGTCTCCCTTCGCTTTGAGATTTCCTTACTAAATTTTATATTTTTCAAAAAAGATTAAGAGATAACATTAACTATTTCAATTCTAAGCTTTAATGACACTAAGGATAAGAACGGAAACTCAGAAATCACTCGAATTATGTTTTTTTATATTGTGTTTATAAAAAATGCAAAGAAACTTACAGGGGATAATTGTTTTATTTAGAGGACGGTGAAAATACTAACGATCGAAGAGCCGAAAAGGGGCAACATATTAAACACAGCTACGAATTCCCATAAGCCATTAGCTATCCCCCCCCCCCCCACCTCCACATCCACCACTAAATTATAGCCAATAAAACAGCGATTAGTACACTACAACTGTTTATGCCTGTTGGGAGCGGAGTTCCATCGAGGGGGCCCTTGCACATTTCCTTAAGCCAAGAAGCTCAGAACTCCCAAAATCTACACTTGGCCTGAGAAGAAGTTTCTTTTTCTTGCACTCCTATTGAGTTTTCGTTTAAGGATTCTTAATCTCGAAACTCAATCCACAACGCTGGCTGATTGTTCAGGTCAACTGGTATAACTAAGAATGTAGGAGAGAAAATATTGATTATAGACATATTTTTGTGTGTGTATATATATATATATATATATATATATATATATATATAGAGAGAGAGAGAGAGAGAGAGAGAGAGAGAGAGAGAGAGAGAGAGATATTAACAACAAACAGAGAGACAAACTTCCAATGAACATACGTAGACTCAAGGGCATAATAACCTGTTAGTTATTATACTCATAAATACTCGCCTAAATAAATTTACACTCTACACTACCCTCTAACATCCTTCTAGAACACATAGTTTGCTTTCGGAATTGATAGCACACCAAATTTTACTATCATCATATAAAATTAAAACAAAAATCAGCACCGTAGCAGTCATTGATGGCCTAGAGATATGGTAATACACGGCTCACGGTGGTCAGAAATATGCTCCAGCCTCCTGATTTAACTCTTTGCAGTTACTAAATTAATTAAAGGCTGGGAGAGCCTAGGGATGGTCTGGGCCCCCGATACAACCCACGAACGAAGACACTAAGAGGTAAAATCTTTAGTGCGTGATTTAAAGTCAAGACCTCCATCATATGTTAAGGACACCAAGCCAAATAGATTCTTGATCAGATAAACAGTACCCACGAAATAATACAACCCCTGCTTGGCAATATGAATAGTTATCAAAATCTACAGACACCAAACCAAAAAAATTCTTTTACTTATCCTATAAAACCTGTACCTGCAAGCCTATCAACGCAAAAACGTTAGCGCTGTATATATATATATATATATATATATATATATATATATATATATATATATATATATACAAATTTGAACCACCGTTATTTTCTTGAGTTTTCTAGTCGACACTTCCTGATTTGGGTAGACGCCTTCAGCGGATTTCCTTCCTAAAGAGAGAGGGGGAAACTCGCTAACTTAGAAAGGCATCAGTTATCATCTTCTATTGCAGTCGAGTATGAGCCAGAACTTCATCAGATAAAGAGTTACATAAAGTATTTAAAGCAAAAAGCTTTGAAATGGACTTTTTGTGCCCCCTATTCTAAATTAAAAGGTTTCTTTCATGTTACCCAATTCACTGAATGCTCCATTATTGACAAGGAAAGTTAGCATTCTCATATTCATAGCCTAGTGTTGTTTTTTTTTTTTTTTTTTTGTTTTGTTTTTTACACAAAATTGTATTTTTGACCATCAAGCAATGATTAAAACATTCAAGTGGTTTCCATCATGTCAATCAACCCAACATGCAAGTTTGACTTATTTGAAAGGGACTTTTTATTGCATTGTGTTTCTTTATTTCTGTTATCCGTCAATGATATCTTACTCCACGGAATCCCACCATAGACTGTGTTTCCTTCCTATGAGGCAAAAATACTCTGAAAATTATTGATTTCACAATGCCTTCCATTTATAAGTTTCCTACATGACAATAAACAAGAAAGCAAGTAGAGAATTCACACGATCTTCAGCAGTATGAAACTGGCAAAACATACGTTTAGCGACAGTGGAATTCCAGAACAAAAACTTAATGGCGCTAAAGTGATACAATTCCTCGAAGGATTATTTTTGGAAAACAAAAATTGTTCAAAATGCCCAACACGATTGGTAGGGGGAAGGGAAATGACTGCGGTTTGTCTGAGGTTGGTCAACCTGCTAATTGCTAGCGATTTTTCACCGGAAACCCGAGGGGACTTCGACTGCCTCTAGAATCAATCATCCCTACTATTTGTCCAGCATTTCCCGGGGGGGCTACTAACATTTTTCACCCCCCCCCCCAATCCATTTGAGAATCTACGCGCATCCAGGTTTCCACATCCAGGTCAACACACGGCAGATTTCCATGTGTGAGCAAAATATCTTAGTCACTTAGTTTCAAGAATTATTTGTTAACAAAATATGCGTGTATATGTAAGTGTATGTATATATGTATATATATATATATATATATATATAGGGGAAGGTGTTGTACCTCTGACCATATTGTACCTTTGACCACCAAGGCTGTGGCGGCATGTAGCAACATTTTATAAATTTTGGTGTAATTAGTGTTTAGCTCCTTTCCTAGAGGGCTTGTGTAACCTACTTTGGATTATTCAAGTCAAAGAGGATTCTTGCAAAAAATACTTATCCATTTCTATCATAAAAATGTAAGTTATTTATTGATGACGTTTTTCCTCATCATATTTTTTGTAGTATGTCTTTTTAGATGGAAATCATTTGACAAAGTAGCTATTACAATAAAAAACATGGTGTAGACTCTGAAATTGATTTATCTTAACCCTAAAATTTTTAGCTTACTTTTTAATTTTCACTACAAGGGTGTTGTACCTCTGACCACGACTAGTTGTTGTTCCTTTGACCAGGTCAAAGGTACAACACACCTGAGTATTTTTTTTATAATTCAACTTTTATGTTCTTCTGCTACAAATTTAAAAAAAATAATTTATATTACTATTACATGTTTAGTCGCAGAGATCTGTGGTATTAAATGCCCAATGTTTAAGATCCAATATTTGAAAAAAAAAAAAAAACTTTAAGTGACAAGTTTACGAAAGAAGATGAAAATTTGTATGATATTGATGTTGAAGACATTGTGGTTAAACTTTCATACCCTACTATTGCATGTGGATCTGCTTGACAGTTAAAACGTTTATCGGTTGGACTGGATTTTTCAGTATATTAAGCATAACATAATATCAAAAATAGTTTTTTTTATTATGCTTACATCCTTGTCCTGTATTTATTAAACTTACAATTAATTACAATATTACTGAATACAATTCTTTTTCTGGACTGCTGTATTGTTTTTACGTGGTCAGAGGTACAACACCCCGTGGTCAAAGGTACAACTACATGTTGTACCTTTGACCACTGTGCGATTACTTTTTTAAAAATATTAAATGTAAAGCTAGAACCTTGAAAAAATTAAATATGATAAGGAATAGAATACTAATTACAATGAAATAAAAAAAATGAATTTAGCGTTAATATTCAAGCTAAAAAAAATTCAATTTTGCAAAGTGGCCAAAGGTACAACACCTTCCCCTATATATATATATATATATATATATATATATATATATATATATATATATATATATATAATTGATATATATATATATTAATTATTAATATATATATATTAATAATTTAACTAAGAGGTTAGGTCCACCAGTTAACATACAGTTGTGATACCTGTTGATGGAGAACGTCGTCAATGGCACCGGTGGGAGTACTGTGGGCGTGTGCTTTCGACGTAAGTACGTCATTATCAAGCTACTATTGAAGTAGTTCTACAGCCCTCGTCCGCAGAACTCTCACCGATGCCAGTGACGGCGTTCTCCGAGAACAGGTGTTATTTTTTATCAAAGTTATTTTAATCAAATTCACTAATTAATATAATGGTGTAATAATTTTTTAAGGTAAAAAAAAATAAGAAACACAATATTCCGAACCAATACTTGTCTCTACAACTGGAGGTTTTGGTACTTTAATTCGGTTTGAGTCATTTCATAAATGCATAATACTTTAGCCAATTAATTTTAATGAGAAGTCTCGATAGAACTGTCACATCCTTATACCTACTTATAAAGGTTTCATTTTTAGAAACTGAATTTATGTTATTGCATGGTTTTCTAAACAACATAGATTGTTAGTTTAGTCTGGGAATTCTGGTAATCAGGAATTTTCTTTTTTTTTCAAATTCAAGAAACTCAATATGCAGCAGATGGGGCTCGAAGCCGTATCTCCTGCATGTGAATCCAAAACATTAGCCACAGGACTAAGGTTAGACCCTTCTGTTTTTGTCTCTTCTTTCATTTTTCAGTAACACTGTTTGCCTCATGGTCTGCCAATGGAATTTTATCTAATACTTGGTCACTAATATGAAGAATAAGCATATTATATAGAGCACCAGGGTATAAACGGGAGAGAAATAGAAACGTCAGCTATATACGTGACAATATGGTACTAAAACGAGAGGAGGAGAAAATGAGAGAAAGAGAAAAGAAGAAGGGAGAGGAAGGATGGTTAGGATGATAGAAGCGTGGAGAATATGTAGATTCGTCATACACATCCTTCAGTTGGGGCGATATTTAATCGATAGATCGGAAAAGGGGAGATGGTAGAAGGGTGAGGGGAGATCCGTCTAATTGTGAACAGCAAAGACTGTGGATCCTTAATCACCCACCCCAGCCCCCGGTCCCATCCCCATCTTCCATCGCCTCTTCTACCCTCCACAATCAATATTAATACTCAAATAAAGAGCACATTCTACTCCCCGGAGCCATCCACTCCAAATGGATAACACGAAATTCTCGACTCCACAGCCGAAGACAATCTGAGAATTGCCCAGGGTAGCTGAAGGACAGCCATTCAAAGGAAGGTACACTGCCCGTTGATCTTGACGCCAACATTTACCTTCCCCCAGCAGGTATGGCATTGAAGAGCCTCTGACAATAAGCAAACTTCGTTCGGCCAACTGGTGTTCACCACAGTAACGCGTCGGTTAAAGTCTACTCCAACTACAGCAATGATATACAACTGTCACCAGTTATGTTACATCTTATATAGTAAGACATAACGTGCAACATAAGTGCTTTTGGTAAGCCTCTGACCGCCAATGTGAGGCAAATATGATATATGTTCATTGGTGATATTTCTCAACAATAGTGTGGGAGTGGAGGATGAATGTGGCGAATTCCGGCATTTACCCGCCAAGACGTAACCATTCGTATTCCCTTCGTTTCCTCCATCGGCTGCACTAATCCTCATTATGAAAATCAATGAATGTCCTTCAAAATTGCCTGACATATAACAGACTTCTTAAGCAATATCACAAGCAACAGACAAACGTTTCTGAAGAATATTTCACAACGGTATTAATATTTTTATACTTCGTTTCCCAAGTCCAATTGACGCACAATTACAATCTGCTTGAGCAAATGATGAAGTTTTTTTATTAAAACTTGAAATTACAGCCAAAAGCCCTGAATGATGAAATTTTGTGTAATACGTGATTTTAATTCAACAAATAAAAAGTTTTACTTCATTTAATCAATTCATTTTATCATAACTTTAAGAAATCTTGAAGCTTAACGTTTTTTTTTTTTATAACTAGGCAATAAATTTCCACTTTATTAAAAGGTGCCATTTGTTTTTCTTTTTGTTTCAGATTTCTCAACTTCTTGAAGACGTCCAGCGTTTGCAAAGCAGAATAGGAAAACTTCAAGAGAATTCTGCGAACCAAATTGCTAGATTGGAAGAAGAATTGGAGCACAAAAGACAACACATTTGTAGGTTAGAAGCTCGACTGGATGCACAAAAGGATTACAACGACTTAAAACGACAGTTGAGGTAAAAAAAAAAAAACTTTCAAGAAAATTTCGATATTTAATTTATCCTGCGAGGAAACAAGTGGAACGGACCTTTTATATACAAAGATGATCTCATAAAGAGCTCTCAGTTCACATCCAAATATGTAAAATTACTTACCCGCATGAGTCGCGTAAGATAAGCAACGCCAGGCTAGGTTTATATATATATATATATATATATATATATATATATATATATATATATATATATAATCGGCTGGGTTTTTACCTTACTGGACAGTCACTAAGGAGATGCTGATTCAAATCCACCTCCATGTGATTAGACGTTTTTCAGTGATTGGCTCGCTAAAATGTTTCCTACTTTACAATTCATGTTTAAAAAAATGCAATCACTATAACTTTGCTAATGGTTATTAAAGACTATGTGACGTATTGAGAGAGAGAAAAGGGCCGAATTGTTGAACAGTACTTGCATCGTGAGATGGAAAGCTTCTGATCAAGTCGTTTTTAACACATAAGATAAGGTAATAGGTAGTTTTTTTTATTTAATTTTAAATTTAAATAGCATCTATTCGTTTAATGAGCATCTATAACTCGTGAATATTACACATTTTCTCTCATATTTCTCGCAGAGTAAAGAATGAGATGCTTAATTCTGTACATTACCTGCACTTCGTTTCACTTGCGTGCTTCAGGGACTTTTTTTTTCTAATATTTGGACGTCAGGATATTTCCTACATTTAAAATATTACATCAAAAAACTACTGGCAGTCTCACATAAAAATCATTCTCATCGTAAAAAAGAATACAACTTAGCTAATTTGTTATTAAATAAGGAAGTTTAAGTTAATTGAAGAGCGTTCAATATCAATTCCAATGTAAATTAAACAAATTTCTCTGTGTTCCAGCTGTTTGAGAAATTCAGAAGACGGTACGAAGTCAAGTGAGCAAGAAAGCAGTAAACCTTTAGCAGAGGGAACAGTTAAACCTTCGCCTGTAAATACATCAGAAGCCCAAGGTAAAATACTTTCTTGAATTCTTATAATAAACTTAATTTAATAGCTTCGTTATTAACAAAATAAAATGCATCTTTAAAAAACCTCATGACAAAAAACAACTATATTCTAAATATCAGAAAAAAAATCTGACTCCAAACCATGTCTATTATGTAGGAGTATCAGAAATCTAGGGTATCATCAAGGGCGCATTTCGAATTTTGCCTGGGGTGAGTGTTGCAAGTAAAGCCCAACCTCCAATCGAATCTTTATCATTAACGAAATCGCACTTTCTTTCTTTATTCAAAAGTAATGTATAGGGTTTGGATGAGAAAACCAAAGATGACCGTTACTGAAGTAATACACACATAAGTGCGCATACACACCTCATCTTTCATTTGTCCAGCATGAATAGATTGCTTCAGAAATTGCTTAAATCTAGCTTCAGATTTTAGCGAAATAGTTAAAGATGTATATGCCTCCAAAAAGGTATTATACTATGAAGATGCTATAGAACAATGCTGCTTCAACTTCGAGTTTATTTTCAGGATAATATCTGTGTAGTGCTGTTCGATTAATGATTAGGAAGAAGTTTCAATGATCGATAAAGTCAAGAAAAGAAATTAAACGGAAATACTTTTTAAAGGGTAGAACTTAATTCATTTCCATAGTTAATTAAAAGTAATTATCTAACCAAAGATACACTTTTCCACCTTTTAGTCGATTAGAATGGAGTAGTTAAGTTTAAGAAACTAGATATTTAGATTTTTTTTTTCGTAACAGGAGAAGTACCAACCTTACATAATGTAGAAACATTTGGTTCATTTCTGGGAGAAGAAATTGTAGCCAATTGGCGCCGATCTCTTGAACGAACAATTGGAGTGCCACCATCTTCTTGGAGTTCTCCTGAAGAAGGTACTAATCAAACAACACAAGAAGAAAATATTTAATGAAAAATCCTCAGTAATTCAAGTGATATTTTATGTTTTAGGTAAACCTAAGGTGGACGAAAGTAGAGAAAGAGAAGGAGAAAAATCTGGTTCACCAAACCGAGAACTTGTGAATGGATCATCAAGTCCTGCAACACAAGAGCAAGAACCAAGCAACCCAGTTTTACCAAACGGAATGTGTGGCTTAAATATAGGAATAAATAACAATGTATTGAGCAGTGGGGCTTCATTGAACCTGAATGATGTCATTAAAAGTCCTTTCAGGTTTGATGAAAGGTCCCCTTTTCGTTTCAATGAAGATCCTAGCTGTATGGTTGGAAGGTTTGGGGAATCATTGATACCCAAGGGTGACCCTATGGAAGCTAGGCTGCAAGAAATGTTAAGGTGAATATATACATCATACCTATTTCATACTATTGGAAATACTTCTTTTCTAAAAAAATAATGAAAACAATTATATTACTTTTGCCAATGTGAGAATAATGAAGTTCTATTGTTCGTTAATGTAGGTACAATATGGATAAATATGCCAATCAAAATCTGGACACACTTCATATAGCTCGTCGAGTAAGAGAATTACTTTCTATTCATAATGTCGGACAAAGGCTTTTTGCAAAATATGTCTTAGGATTATCCCAAGGAACTGTTTCTGAATTACTCTCAAAACCTAAACCATGGGATAAATTAACAGAAAAAGGCCGTGATTCCTACCGCAAAATGCATGCCTGGGCTTGTGATGACAATGCTGTGCTACTTCTAAAATCTCTTATCCCAAAGAAAGGTATCATCCATCAATCATTCAATAAATTATCATGTATCTATAAAAAATTATTTGAATGAAGACATGTTGATTTACTATACTTACTAATGTCCATGTGAGTGTGAGTGTCTCTGTGTCCACACAAGGGAACTAGAGATGAAAATAGACTCTTGAGTTTATAGCTCTTAAGCCATCACTTGATTAGAAGAAGGTATTAGTACATAATTTATATATATATATATATATTTTTATAATTCAGGAAAAGATGGAACAGCCATGGGTGTCATGCCAAGAGGAACAGAATCGGATATGACTGAAGAAAGAATTGCCCATATTCTCAATGAAGCAAGCCAAATGATGAAGCCTCAGCAACAGGATGACACTCACAGTAATGATGACAGCAAATCCCCAAATCATCCCCAGGTTAATATTTTAAACTGTTGAAAGTCGTAAAAGTAAAAACTAAGAACAAATAATAATTAGATATGTTTTGTTGATTAACCATTTATACAGTTTTTTTGTTTTGTCTTTTTAATATTAACAGAGTGCCGAATCCCCTCTTGGAAGAGATAATTCACAAACTCGCCGTTTAAAAAAATATGAGAATGATGACATTCCTCAAGAACAAGTGGTTAGAATATATCAAGAAGAATTAGCTAAAATAATGGGAAGGAGATTGGAAGATCAAAATTTCTCAGGGTAAGGCATACTTCTATTAATATATATAAACATAAGTTTGATTAAATTCATGAGCTGTCTAGAAACTTGGGGTAATATCCTATATACATCATATGAAGTAATTTAAGATCATCAAGAATGTATAAAAGGACATTGAGAACAAAATCAATGTGCAGTTAATTCTTAAATTCTAATTATGTTGAAAATATTAACAATGATTAGATGTCTTTTTGTTTGTTTTATGGGAGTATAACAAAAATCAAATTAAAAACAGGAAAAAAAAAACAAACAAACAAAACAACAACTTTATTCTGAGGATATCTCATCAAATACTACATTAATTATTTGTTTTTAAAAACGTAAAACAGATCAATGCAAATCAGGAATGAAATATTAAGTGTTTCAATTTTAGAATTAAAACGAAGTAGTGTCCTAGATAACTCATTCTACATAAATAATTATATTTTAAGAATAAAACTTCTTTATCAAAATATCTCATTGATACATTTAATAAATTAACCAGGAGTGTAACTTGGTTTACACTCTTGAAAACATGTTATGCCAATGTAGTCATGTACTCCATAATATATATCAAAATGTTCTTAGTAGTTTAAAATTTCCAAACTTTTTCAGCCTAGTATTTCCTCACTTCTTGAGTGGAGGAAGTGGAGAAGATGTACGATTAGCAATGGACGCTTATCATCGTGAACTTGCAAAACTGAATCCTAATGCTGGAGGCCTGCCACATCCACTTGCTGCTCTTCACGCTCAGAACATCTCTGCTGTGAACAATGGTATCGCTCAGGATTTATCCTTACCAAAGCAAGTCAAACGAGAGAAAGCCTCAAATGAAGATGAAAAGAAAGAAGATGAAAGGCATGGAGGAAGTGCTTTTTCTCTTGTTAGACCAAAAGTTGAGCCTGGTAAATACTTTGTTTTTACACCTTTGAATGAAATGTGTTGAATAAAACTATTCATACATACAGCAGAGTCAAAATGGCTATTTCCTAGGATGAATATTAGATATGTCTAGAAAACATAAATAAAATGTCCCCCCAAAATGTTCAATCCGGTTTCTTAAAAATAAATGTTGTAAATAACCAAAAAAGTATTTATATATTGTTCCAATAAATTCTATTAAAAATCAAAAATTTAACATTTTTTGTATATATATATATATATATATATATATATATATATATATATGGTGTCCCCATGGTCTAGTGGCTAACACCTTGGATTCTCATGTAGGAGATGAGTGTTCGAGTCCCACCTGCAGCAACAATGTTATAGGAGGCGAGATTAGTAGTAGGACTAAAGACTTTATCTTCTAATGTCTTTGTTTGTGGGTTGGATTCAGGGTCCCAGACCATCTTAAGGCCGTTCCAGCCTTTAAATAATGCATTAATGAGAACTTGCAAAGGGGAAAATCAGGCGGCCGGAGCATATCACTGACCGCACTATCTCCCTATTATGTATTTATATACCTCTACAGTATCTGGCCCTCTGGGTCCTTTTACATGTATGTATATATATATATATATATATATATATATATATATATATATGTATATATAACACACACACATACTGTGAGTATAAAATATATACATTTAAACAATGAGCATAAAGTTTTAGCTAACATCTTATGTCCTAATGATGCTGTTATAATATTTAACAAATTTGTAGAAATGAAATTTTCTTTCCCCGACTAAACCATATAAATGGATAGTAAAACATTTTAAAACCCTAATTCTCAGATCAGTCATTATTAAAAATAAGTTATTGAAAACCAGTTGTCGACGCAATGAAAATTTCCTTTTTAACAGTTGAAACTCAGAAAATCTAACTAACACACCTACTGGAGATTTTTCGACCTCTAAAACAAATTTATCATCAAAGCTTTGTACTAAAAAAAATTCGATTTTTAATATGTAATCAAAACATCTAATTTAAGATCACATATGTATAAAATATGAAAAATTTGTTAATTTCAAATAATATTTAACATATGAAATATAATCAAAAATTATTTCACTATATTTAAATGCTTGTTGTTTAGGAAAGCAAAATGCTTTAGTATACAAAATGGTTGCAACAAAACAAATCGTGATATACTGTAATTCAAGCAAAATTAATTCCAAAATGCCATGACTCTATTGTATTTATTTTTATGAATACTCAATTACAGAATTTTATGAAGAAATTTCTGCAGGCTATCAATTATGAACCATTTGAAAATAGTTTTATATTTAAAAATTCTTAAGAAAGAATAATTTTGCAAATAAATGTTTTTTTTTTTTTTTTTTTATATTGAGACTCTTTTTCAAGACTTGCACTACTATTTATTCATTTTGTAGTTATATAGTTCTTAATATTACTCAAGAATTTTGAAATGTTTATAGCACTCAAAGAAAGTTGGTGTTTAGTTAACTAGAATCTTCGAGCAATATTTCTTCAATCGTGTATAATTGTATTGTTAAATATTCATTCATATAGCTATTCGAAAATTATACATTATTTTCTCAAAAATCATCACATGAAACACAAAATAAAGATAGAACTGAATAATAAACTCAAATTTAATTATTTAAAAAAAAAATGTAATTTCCTTTTTCAAGCAATCATATAAAAGTCTTTCAATATTTACAGTGAATTAACAAAACTCATTGAAAGAAAATGTCCACTATATGTTCAGACTTTGGTGATAAAACACCTGCTTAAGATGAGTTAATAGTACAAGGAAACTACTGTACTTTAAAATGTATTTTATTGTGCTATTAGAGAACGGCAGCATAATTGATAAATCAATTGAAATTGGACTTTATCTAATTGGAACTTTTGTGAATTATCTTTTAAAACATAAAAGAAATACCTAAAGTGAATGTTTATATTTTATAGTGACCCAATATTTTTCAGGCGGAAGGTCACCAAAATATTTTAATGAAATAAAGAACAGACTAAGGGCAATTTTTAGGACCAATAATCAGAATAATTATCAGTTATTAATTATTATTATAATTATTATCTTATTATTCTGAGTAATTATTTTTCAATTATTACTCAGATGGAATAATTGAAAAATAAATTAAAATTTAGAGAAACAAATTTGCTACAGTAAAAGTATACCAAATGAACCCCAGGATTTTAATAAATTTGACTCTAAAATATTTAAATTTAAATTGCTCTGGCTAATCATTCCATGAAATATAACCATGTATTCAACTTCACAAATCATAGAAAAGGAAAGAAACCTTACGAAGCGAAAAAGAAAAGAAAATATTCATATTATAAAAAACAGATATTAAATATTTAAGTAGTGTATTTTGTAATTTGCTAAACAAAATTTAATTATTTTTTATTCGGTGGCAATATCTAAAAAAAATGTATTTTATTATAATGGACTAATCTTTTTCTGGATGATCGATTTTTTATTTTTGGAATCTATTGATTTTACATGGCCATTGTATGGGAAGGTTTGCCTTAATACAATTATGGTATATTTGGCATCTAAAGTGTGAAAAGTGTGAAAAATAAATTGAATTGACTTTGTTAATTATTTTTTGATGGCCTTTTGCCTGAAAAATATTGGAGTAAAGTGAATGAAATATTCATAATATCAAAATTAAACAATACTTCGAATATACATGTAAATCTAAAATACAATTAGTCTTAAACTTCTCAAATTTTTTATTACAAAATGAATAAAAACGTCAAGTAGATGAACATATATACAACCACAATTTTGTGAGAATTTCTATTCCAACATGGACCAATAATAAGAGTTCTCAGCTTCCTCTGCATTGTTATTAAACTTACCATTAAATTTAATTTTAAAGAGTCATATTATCTTATAAATTGCTCTTTAAAAAAAATAAATAAATTCATATTTGAATGATCTTTCTAGGGGTTTTATTAAATTTTTTTTTTTTAAAAACGGGTACTTACGTATTAGCTTCACCTCAGGCTAGAGAAGTGGGTCTCGTTCAGTGATCTGGATCATCAGTGGAGGTACAGAAATCAATTGAAGTTGTGACAATATAGCAATGGCAAGACCGTTTATTAATATTAGCAATGAGTTGGCGTGACTAGAGGTTCGATATAACCTTGAGGAAATGTGTAGGACTTATGTTAATGGCACAACTGCTATGCATTTCCGCTCACTTAAGGTTATATCGAAACTCTAGTTAGTCCAACTCATTGATAATATAGATCACTGGTTTTTCGGTTGAAAATGGGCCAATATGTAATTTAACATGGCTTCAAAAGAGTCTCTTTTCTCATTGCTATTGTGTTGTCGCCATATGATCTCCACTAAATACAAGTGAATCGCGTTGAAAACAGCAAGTAAACATGACAGCTAATACAAACAACAGCCAATACCATAGGAAAACTGATAATGATTTCTGTGCCTATGCAGATGATCCAGATCACTGAACGAGACCAACTTCTCTAACCTAAAGTGAAGCTAATACGTAAGTACCAAAAAAGTATTCATGTATAGTCAATATTAGTTGAGCGTTTGATTAAACAAAAATATGCCTAATGTTGGATTAAATAAAAAAATTAATCATGGTATCTTTAAAAAATTAATTAGTTCACAGAAATATACTCATTGTTTTAAATAAGTACGCATATACTCCAATTTATAACTAATATTCTTATTAGTGGCCAATTCATAACTAATATTTTTAATTTATAATGTGATGAAATTTACAGGATCCCCTCTGGGTCATGTAATTCTACCTCCGGAAGACCTTGGAACTGGTTCAGGTGCAGCTGCTGTGAGCCCTCTCCAAAGAATGGCTTCTATTACAAATGCTTTGATCTCACAACCTCCAGCTCAGCATCATCATTCACCTTCTCAAAGACCTCTTAAAGCCGTCCTGCCACCTATTACTCAACAGCAATTCGATCAATTCAATAATTTGAATACTGAAGAAATAGTACGAAAAGTAAGAATACCAGCATAAAATTACTTAACTTAAAATTCTGATTTTAATGCTCTTGCTAAGAACATAATATTTAAAATGATATTTCTTTCAAAGGTAAAAGAACAGTTAAGCCAGTTTTCAATAAGTCAACGATTATTTGGTGAATCTGTACTTGGTCTATCACAAGGGAGTGTTTCTGACCTTTTGGCGAGGCCCAAGCCTTGGCACATGCTTACGCAGAAGGGAAGGGAACCTTTCATTCGGATGAAAATGTTTCTTGAAGATGAAAATGCAGTTCATAAGCTAGTAGCTTCACAATACAAAATCGCTCCAGAGAAGCTCATGCGAACAGGAGGCTATGGAATTAACCCAAGTGAGTATGAGAACATTTATTATTTTTTGATTTATGCTCAATTATATTCATTAAATACATTTTAATTAAATTTGTCTTTTTTTTTTTAAAGGTGGAGGTCCACATAATAAGTCTATGGCTGCAAATTGTGGAAAATATGTAAATAATGAAGCCTTTCTACACAATCCAAATCTCCACATGCAACATCCTACATCAGCTCCAGTTCCAGTTCCTCCACTCACTCCTCCAGATATAAAAAAGTCAGTGACACCTCAGCAATGCCAAACCCCAATGCAACAGTATCCTGGGCTAAAAAATATGTCCCATGTTGCTCCATCTGTGTATGAAATGGCTGCATTAACTCAGGATTTGGATACACAGTCAATTACAACAAAGATTAAGGAAGCATTGCTAGCAAATAACATAGGACAAAAGGTGAGTGCATTTCCTGCATCGAAATTGTTCCCCTCTACTTAACTAAAAATTTTTTGCATAATTTTTTCTTGCTACGATACCATATTCCCCTTACTTAATTAACTTTCTTTAATAACTAAAATAATTAATATCTAACCTCTCATAAGTCATCCAAGAATTTATGTTGATTTTAAACACTGTATAATTTGTTATTACATTCAAGCATTAAAATTCCGTCACGCAGGAGCTGCATAACTAAGCACTTTTGTCAGAATTTGGGTAGTGTAAACTGCTTTCCAGAATAATTTGCTTAAAATATCCTATATAAATAAAATAAAATCATGATTAGTTCTCTTTTAATTTTGTAATGAATAACTGTTCGATTTTTAATTTTGTAATTAATTTGTTTCCAGAGTTATGTTTATACATGGTACTAAACTACTTAATAAATACAAAAAAAAAATTCATGTTTTCGTCTTTTGATCTGACGCAGGAACAGGATACAGTCCCCCTAGTGGTAGAAAGCGATCCTTGTGGTGGCATTGCGAACCTACATCTGGCGGGCTATTTATATTGAAAAATAGTACAAAGTAAACCCCCCTTCCCGATAGACTGATTTAGCTCATTTTTACAATAGTTCTTTCTCATGAGTTACCCACGATGTATACCACGTTTCGTTACAATACAGCAGAAATTACAACCGGTATGAGTATATTTGTAATTTGGGTCCAGAGTAAACTAAAATTAAAATTAAAAAAATAACTGCAACTACTTATTTGCCTGTTTACTTTGACAAATATGGTTATTTTTGCTTCTTTCATATTCATATGACTCAAAACTCTCTATTAATAGAATAATCTAAATAAAAGTTTGTAATTTGTAAATGTATAATAGCTGTATATAAATTACTCATAAAAGTAGCTTTTACTTCTTGATAATATTTAAAACAAAAATTCAGGAGCTATAATAGTAATGGCTTTTTAAAATGTTTTAGATTTTTGGAGAAGCAGTTCTTGGCTTATCACAGGGTTCAGTAAGTGAGCTACTTTCCAAGCCAAAACCTTGGCATATGTTAAGCATAAAAGGCAGGGAACCCTTCATTCGAATGCAGCTGTGGTTGTCAGATTCAAATAACATAGACAAATTGCAAGCATTAAAGTCAGAAAGAAGAGAATTGAATAAAAGGCGGAGAGGGTCAGGACAACAAGATAACAGTAGTGATACATCATCAAATGATACATCAGAATTTTATCATAGTGCAGGAAGTCCGCCTTCAGCTAAGAAACATCGAGTATTATTTTCTGAAGAACAAAAAGAAGCACTACGTATTGCATTTGCTTTGGACCCTTATCCTAGTTTAGCTACCATAGAATTCCTAGCAAATGAATTAAGCTTAGTGTCTCGAACAATTACTAATTGGTTTCATAATCACAGGATGCGCATGAAACAAAATTCTCAAGGTGAATCATTGACAAGAGAAGGACAAGGATCAGGTTTTGACCCGGTGCAGTTTCGAATACTGTTAAGTCAACGCTTAGGTTTGCCATTGCCATTTCCAGCTCCATTCTTCCAGTCTAATAGTGATATTTCAAACATTATGTCCAGAAGTGCGCTTCCCCTACGAGAACAAGGATTAGACCTTTCTATAAAACATGAATCAGAAGGTGAAGATAATGAAAGTCATGTAGACTCCGAAGACTCTTATACAGGAGTACCTGAAGCAAGGGTTCCAGAACCAAGGAGCTCCAGAAGAAAGCCTGCCGCACCCCAGTGGGTCAATCCTGACTGGCAACAAGAACCAGAAGTAATTATAAATGGTGTGTGTGTGATGCAGACTGAGGACTTCGATAGGGAAGGTAGGGAAGAGACAGTTAGAGTAGAGCCTACAGCAGTCCCTGAAGAGCAAAGCACTGTTTCAGAACCGACTTCTGAAATTCCTATTGAAGATTCAAAACCATCGATTTCTGTAAAACAGGAAGTTAAAGATGAAAAGTGGGATAACCAATACTAAATTCAAACCTTTCTGTTTACACAAGTTATTCTATATTGTGACTTCTTTGTCTTCTGAAAAAAAAAGATTATTTCTGTTTTATTTCTTTAGAGTTCTTTTTTTATTATTTTTTTTTTTTTTTTGGTCTATCTTTGTTTTTGTATCTCAATCTATCTCCCATCCTCTTTTCTTCTCCCCTCGTTCTTTTCTATTTATTTATTTATTTGTTAAAGATTGTTCTATTGTTACTTTAATTTCAATTATATGGAAAGGCCTAATGTCTCAAAGTATCCTTAAAAAGGAAAATATATTGTGCAATATTGTTTTTCAATATGGCTTTTACATTTTGTACAAAGTTAAGCAAAGTAGAGAAAGAAGTCATGAATATATTTTTAAACGGGTACGTTTGTATTTAATATCATAAAGAAATTAAAAGACATTTATTTTGTAAAGTGTCTACGAAACTATAAAAAAATGAATAAAACACAAGAAAGGATACTTTTGAAGCAAACTCCACGAATTATAATGTCGAATCTAACTGTGTTAGCCAGTGTCTTGATCTCAGTGGAATGTGAATAGTGAATGACTCTTAATGAGAAGAATATTAAGGTTTGTGGAATTTAAAGTCATTAATCTATTAATGCATAACGAAGTTTAGGAAGCCATTTCCTTCTGGTTTCCTATACATTTTTAGCTAAAGAACTATTGTAGTAACAAGTGCAATCAACGAATTCTTTAAATATATAGTTTAAAACATATGTAATCTGTAATTATTATATATATATATATATTAGTAGTCTTTCTTGTAAGACAAGGGGCATTTTGTTTTGTTTTTATTTTAATGTAAATATTGTATTGTAGAAAAAGTGTACCAGTTAGGTTGTCGGAAAACAACCAAGTTGTCGATTATAGTATGGTTGTGAAAATTTAAGTTGATGTTATTGAAGTAATCAAAGATGAAATAAGACTGGTTAAACTGTTATTATAACACAGATCAAATAGTTTCATGAAAGTGATTATAGATATGGGTAATAATAGTTACTTTGTGAGTTATTTGTTTTTCTTAACATGAGTCTGTTTTTATTGTGATACAACTAATTAATTAGTAATTTTTGTTTAATTGTAATTGAAATTTGTAAATTCATTAAAGAAATTTATAGACCTTATAATTTTATACCTAATATGTCCAAGTCAAGACAAACTTTCAAGTGTCTATAAATATATATATATATATATATATATATATATATATATATATATACATATATATATATATATATATATATATATATATATACATATATATATTTGAAAATCAACAACTAGCTTGAGCTCATTAAGAATGTTATTAAATTTTACAGATTGTAAAAATGTTATGTTTACCCCTATCACTTTCAACACTGTTTCTAAAGTATGTATGTATCTGTCTGAATGTTTTTCTACTAGAGCCATAAACATATATGTATATATGTGTGTGTGTATATATATATATATATATATATATATATATATATATATATATATGTGTGTGTGTTTATGTGTATTTATGTGTATGTATGTGATGTCTGTATGTGTGTGTGTATATATGTATGTATGTATATGTATATATATATATATATATATACACATATATAAAAACATTCACTCATGTATACATGCATACATGTAAATATACAACATTAAAGCTTAGAAAGGTATATAAAATACAGTTCACTGGAATAAAATGTTTCCATTTTAACTTCAGGAAATATGTAAATTTTATATTAAAAAAATAAGTAATTTTAATATACATTAGAAAATGCAAAATCATATCACACATATACCTCACAAATGTAACAATTGTTTGAATGTAGAAAATACAGTGATTATTAAAGAAGAAAATATATGGTTAACTACATCGTCATATTAAAAAAAAATTAGATAAAAAACATATAAAAAAATATCCTCATAAAAGCATTTTATGGGCATTATTCATTCCCAAGAGTTATTTAAAGCCATTAGATAAAGTAGATTTTATGCTGTTTTGTTAATTTTATATTTCCTACAATATTTTTATATAATAATTATAAAAGCATTGTTTTTAATAGTGAATGGTCAACTGTCATGTTAAATTAATTCAGGTGATAATATCATATTAGTAATAAATTACCAAAACAGCAATTACAAGTTATTTCATTAACTTTTAAACATTTTATTTTCATTTTTTTCTGACATAATGTACATAATTACGTGTATGTGTGCATTCAAATACAATTACTTAATTCTTTTGTACAGTGAGTAATTTATAATGAAAAGTTGTATTTATAATAACAAAGGAGATATTAAAAGTATAAATATAAATATATATATATATATAGAATAATAAAGGTATATTTTGTATAGCAGGTGCCACACTTACACAGCAATTAATGTACATGTGCTTCTTTCAGTCTGACTCATTTATAATAATTAGTAATATTAAATTAAATACTTCAGGAGATTACTTATAACTTCTAGTCTTCCCATATATATTAGTACTCAGAAAAAAGTACTTTGGGCAAACTTATATTATTCTTTTAAATCTTTGTCTTCTCTTGTTATACACATATATATATATATTATATATAAATATATTGGTAGATTATGGTTTCTTAATTCTGTAAAATAGCAGGCCTATATTGATCTTCCAATAATTTTAATAAATATAAATTTTAAATGTTTTGTAATTTATTATAATAAAATGTTGTCAATAAAGTGTTATTCTTTTTTAAATGTTAAACATATAATTTATAAATACTAGTTCAAGAATGTTATGTTTATTTGTCGAAGTAAAAGGATTAGGTTTCATTTATTTTTTTATGAAAGTATAGATGAAAAGCAAAATGGGCTTAATAGCCAAAGTTAGTTTTTAGAAAATTTAATCATCTGGACTTTTGGCCTGCTCTAAAATGATATGTGTCTGCTTATCATGAATAATATAAAAAGAGGATTTTCGAACACCAGTGAATTTTTTAAATGACTTTGCAAAGTACATTAAAAAGTAAAACAAATAAGTATAATAAATAATTATATAAATTTAAAAAAGGTGTATTCCAGCAAGACAATTAAGCAGCCCAAAGGCCAAGATAATTAATATTGTCCTTAAATATAAATATTTTTAATTCCTGAGGCATTTTTGATATGTGAGGAATGTGTATGAACAAATAAGAACAGGAAATCCAGTGTCCTTCAGTTCAGCTACATGTATACTTCTATTATTTTTTTTAATTTTAAATATTATGAATTCCTATGGTTTTGCCATTTTTTTATTTAAATCTCCAAAGCTATTTATTATTGTAATTATATTGTTTATTATTAATTTGTCTATATGTTAAGCATTTTTATTATTATTAATATAGTTATACACATAGTTATTATTGCAAGAGCATTCACAAATATATTTATATATAAATATATTTAAAATTAACTAATTGTTCATCACTTAACACTATTCTTTGTATTCTATTGCTATGATGATAAAAATTGTTGTACAGATTAAGTTTTAGTCATCATTCATCCATGTAGATGTACATATATTTCCAAAGAAAATTTCAGTAGTTTCTAATAATTATTGATATAAATATATATATATATTAAAATATTCATTATAATTTGTCCTTATTATCTTTATTACAGCAATGTTTATTGTTCTGATTATTATTAAAATTATTATAATATTGATTACATTGCTTATAAAAGCTACCACTTTATTTGGAAAAAACAGTTTTTATTACCATCACCATTGTTATCATTTCTGGTTCTCTTTTCAGATATCTTTTATATGTTATCTCAATTTTGTCTTGCCAATACCAATAAAAATATTTAATGAATGTCTATTTCCGTGATATTTAAAGTGTCAGTTAATAAAATATTTAAATATATATACAAGGAAAGAGTATTGTATCTTAAAGCATTCCCACAACTCCCTTCTATATTAGAAATAAAACTAGCAAAGAATTAATTTGGTTAAAGCTTAGATATTCATTAAAAAACATAAATGAAAATAACAAAAAAAGTTACTATAGCATAATTATTATTTATTCAACAATTGTTTTTGATCTTGAAACCTTGGGAGACTTGCTCTTCTTTTAGACTACCAGCCTAGCTTTTTAATTTTCCAATGATAGGGCAAACAGCACAAAAATAATCAAATCAACTTGACTGGTGGCAAAAATATTTCAATCACAAGTTATTAAATATTTTCTGTTTAAATGGGTTCACAAAAATTTAAAATTGCTTGTTCTAGTTCAATTTTATTTTATTCTGATTATTTCATATAAGTTTGATTTTTAAATTTATTTAAATTTTAACATCCAATATTATTAACTAAGAATGTTGGGACGGGTTACCTATAGGTTACCATCCTTTTCTCGCCAGGATATGGCTGAGCTTTTTCTTTTCTTTAGAGTAAAGCCACCACCCCATTATGGGAATCAAACCCACGACCTTTGGCACAGAGTGTTAAGTTCTCACGCCTTAACACTCACGGCCAAGGGGCCTCCCATTTTTAAATTTAACTAAACAGTTAAAAAATCTGAGATCATGAATTATAGACTATAGTATGATAAATTTCAGTTGAAATAGCCAATTTGTTCCACTTAAAGAGGAAAGGTCATTTGATATTAAGTTATTTGTTGAGACTATGTAAATTCCAAAAATCTGCATTTAGCTATTTACTTTTTATTTCATTCTCAAGTAAAATAAATAAATACATTATCAATTTTTTTTAGTTGCTTAAAGATAGTAATCTAAGTTAAAACAAAACTCCGCAACTTTATAAAAATCATGCTTTAAATATGACACTGCCAAGATGGGCGAGTGCAACAAAGGGGTCGAGGCGGTAGCTGGAGAAGTGTATAAGGGCAGATCACAATTCCCAAGAGGTGTGTAGGCTTTGAAGGTAAGGCTTCAGTAGAAGCAAAGCAACAAATTAATGAGGGCTCGGAATCCGAGCCTTAAGAAGGAATCCGTCATCAGTCGAGGTGGGAGCTGAGAGCTGGGGTGAGGGAATTACTACTTTTACTGATTCCTTTAACTCCTAATAAAGCAAAGGCCATCTACAAATGTATTCCAATATGCTCCTTAAGCTGCCCATCTTCTTGCTTCTTCCCATGCGTAGCCGACTTGGCACAAATCTGTTTCTGTTGAGCTGCACCAAGTTTCTTTAGGTCGTCCTTTTTTATTAATACGTGAGGGTACCACAGTTGAAGGGGTTTAGATATGTATTACTTGTATCGTTACTTTTAATTAAAAAAATAGTTTCCAATTAATTAAACTTATTACTTACCAGAGGCAAGAAAGCGAAGAGTAACCTCTAAGCGGTCACTAGCTGATATATATATATATATATATATATATATATATATATATATATATATATATATAGATGAGTGTGTGTGTGTTTTGTTAGGTTGCTCTCTCACAGCCTCAGAAATGGTCTAATTTTGATGTCTAATTTGAAAGGTCAAGATCGTCCATTTTTGAAACCATTTTAAGGTGATATCTGCTTCCAAGAAAATTAGAAAAGTAGTTGTTGAATAATGTTTTTGGTTACGGCACTTAGGATCATGGGATTCTGTCGCAAGTTTTCTCGCCCGCGTAAACGTACCTTTAAGAAGTAGGATAATTGAATCTTGCAAAACAATAACACATAACCAGTGCCGTTCTGCCACTGCTGCTTTTGGGGAAAGATGCCGAACCTTTCTTAATGCTCAAGGAAATCACTTTGAACAATATTTAATATGAATTTAATGTTTAAAAATTCATTCAAAGGCATTTTTTAAAGTTTACAATTTTGTAATAAATTCATATAGTTAGTTCTACCACGGAATTAGGAACTAACTATAAAATAAGGTTTTTGTATATGGATATAATCATAAATAAAGGAACTCTAGAAACAGAATGGACACCAAAAAAAAAGTACAGTAATACAATTTTAAACTAATATTCAAGCCATGCGGAACGTATGAAAAAGGACATACTTAATCATTTTATCCAAGAAGCTATAAAAATAAAAACTTTAAAAATATTAAACAAAATAAAAACTGTTTATCTAAAGTTTCTGGATAATGTTTACCCTAAAGAACAAAAATGATAGTCATATAATGAGGAACAAATATGATAAGTAATATGAATGATAAGGAATTGGAAAGAATAGAAAATAATATAAAGGTAAATAAATACATTAAATGTACATAAATAAGAGGTTTGAGTAAGCTAATTGAAAGATCTTTAAAAAAATTTGATATGGATGAATTTAAAATAGCACATAATAATTGTATTTGTTTTTCTTCCAGTTTTATGAAAATGGCCCTTAAGCCGAATCTTTAAAACGTAAAAAATAATAAATAATAAATGAAAAGGTTGGAAGTGGAGATCATTCAAAGTAAAAATGTGTTAAATACCTATTATGTTCCAATGATGTCTCTTCATAGTAAAATAAAAAAAGTAGCTCTGCCAAAATTGTATCCAACATTTTTCATTTATAGGTATAGTATCTAAATTATAACCAAAGAAATATTAGTAAGATTTATGTTCATAAAATAAACCTACATAAATAAAATAAATGAACTTCTTAAAATAAATGTATTGGTAAAAGTACTTACTGGGCTGATTCATGCTCCTTCCTATCTCTTCTCAAATATTGTCCCTGTGTTGTTGGTTACTGTATTGAGGGTTTCTCAAACTATATAACTCCTCGTACTCCTCTACGATCACAATTAATTGAGCTGCATCCATCTCAAGTAAGAAAGGATTTAGCATGTAGTAACAGCAGTGGTCAGCAACCGACTGAAGATAACAATCAGATCCGTCCGGAGAAGAAGGAGGGGGTGAGCATATTTCCGCAATTCCTGAGACAGCCTGTTCCGGACTGAGGGAAGCTTGAAACAGGCTGCCAGGAGTCTTATGTAGACTCAGCTATGGATGATGGAACCATACTTCAAAGTTCTTATGTCACTCTGATTTAATGGCATTCTACATTGAAGTTCCTTGTCAGGTAAGGAATCCAATTTTGAAGTGCAGGAACCCTATATAAGACAGCAGGTATTGGAATCCTAAAGCAGGATGCAGACTGTATCCCCAGAACAGAGTTCAAACACTCCAAAATAAAATGCCTCGAAAATGTGGCACTGTAAAATAGACTTAGCTCAGTCTGATTTAGGATATTTCACCCCATAATGGGCTGACGGAACCCTACTTGGGCAAAAGTAAGATTTCATTTTTTTCTCCGTGCAACTTTATTTAAGATATTATATTAATAAGACTTGTGCCCCTATCTATTGATTGAGATCATGAGAATCGGTAGAGAGAGATCAGAGCACAGGTCAGGACGTATAGAAAGTCATGGGCTTTCATAGGTAAACATCTAGGTATGAAATCTTACGAAAGAAATTTTCGATTTCCAAGGATATGGAACTGAAGGGCGCATCAATTTTTAAAGCATTGTCTGAAATGTTAATTAAACAAATTTGTCAATATACTTTTCAGTTTTCTCGGTGTGAAGGAAAGAACATACAAGACACCACAGATTTAGGGGTGTTCGGGGTAGTCTAGTCCTCTGTGTTTATTCAGTGGAGAATGGAAGGCATTCAAACAGTCTATGCATACGAGTACCTGTATATTGGACATTTTCAACTATTTGGCCCTGGGTTCAGATCAGGGAGTGCCGGTTATTAATACCCGTTTAAGTGGAAATCAGTTTTGAACCAAGTATTTTCCGCACCAAATTGTTAGTATTGAGCTAAGCCGCTTCACATATGTTTTTCAAAGTATTAGCGCGGTTCCTCCCTCCCTTCATAGGGAGGAACCTCGCTTATAAGGTTGATCTCATGAAACAATCCGGAAGTGCCGACTAGAAAATTTTGCGTTTCAGAACCCCTAGAGACCGAAAATAACGGTGGTTCAAATTTATATATATATATCCCCTAATGGTCCGATTTTGATGAAATTTGGTACAAAAATCTTTCGTCTAATTTGAAAGGTCAAGTTCGTTAACCCCAGCAGAATCCGCCCACCGGAACATGGTTTTCGGAGCGAATTTCGCGCGAAAAAATCGTTCCGCTTACTTCATATGCTTGCAAGTACTCGTTTATAGACTTCTTGGCCAAGGAAAACGAATGAAACCATTTTCAAGGCGATATCTTTAACCGTTTTCGAGAAAATTGGAAAAATAGTTGTTGAATTGTTTTTGGTTTGGATTCTTAGAATCATGGGATTCAGTTGAAACATTTTCTGCATGTTCAAAATTCATCAAAACTAATATGTTGAAAGTTTGGTTACGTTTGGAGCTAAGGAAGGGCTAGAATAAAATATTTTATCAACAGTCATGAAAAGTTTTGGTAACTTTGTAAATTTTCCTTAATATCTCTAAAACGGGTGAGAATCTTGGAAAACGGAAGTTTACTATTCGAAAGCTTACTAAATTCTCTACAAAAAATATTCTAAAGAAATTTTTGATTAGGCATTGTCAATCGGACAAATAAGTGCTTAAAACTTCAAATGTGTTTGTTTTGTTCTTTTGACCGGGTTTTCTTAGTTGTTTAGCCCACATTTTAATGGGTTGTTGTTTTTTTTTAATTGCATTTATTTATAGAATTAGTATTACTGTAGAAGAAATCAAGAAAATTAGAAACATTTTGATATTTGCTTTGATAATTGAAATAACTATTTGTAGTAATGGGATTGGCCAACCAGTGATGGGTGAATTCCAGGTATAAGGGTACGCTGCCCCTTGGTAATGGGCCCTTTGTTTACGGGGGAAAGGTTGAACCAAAATAATAACGGTTTCTATTTCAATCGTCCCAAATGACACTAGGGATAAAAACTGAACCGCGCTAAGATGACGCAGTTCCTGCGAGTCGGACTTTTCTTTTTTAAATTCTAAATCGAATGAAACCAGCGACAATTCGATGGCATCAGTCGTTCTAAAGATATTGACTTTGTGCCACTATTTGGCCATTTGGCCCCAGTATGTGGTATCCCCACTCTCGCTAACGTCACTTAGATATTAGAGAAGAACATTCTCGAATATCTTGGACATGTGAGACAGATTAGACTGTAGTTTTTGGGCTTGGGGTTGGACTTGGGCGGTGTTGAACAGAGGGAAGACCATGCCTAGTATACCGCTGTTGAGTCCTGTAGGAAAGGCTTGAGTTCAAGACAGGAATAGGAAAGAAGCTCATTATGGGATAAGAGACATTACGTGGTAGCTGGCGCAAGAGGGTGTACTGTACCTTCTCCAGGTCAGAGGAGTTAATTTACTTGGTCAGTCTGAGGATAGCTAACAGCTGCCTCAAGCAGATGAACATGAAGTTCCGTTATGCACCATCTGAGAAATCAATGCGGTGCGGGCCACAGTGCCCCTTTATTGAAAGTCGTAATGATCTCAGCTTCAACTGCGCCATCGAAGACAGCACCCTCGATGACGCAGCTGAATGGTGTCTCAAAGTCAAACAGATCCTCACTATCTTGCACAACTTCTATATTGTCCCTGAGTGCGCACCAGAGTGTTCTTTCAGATTTTTCAATAGAGCCATTAAGAAGCGAGGGAGTAAATGATCGATCTAGAGAGTTTCGGGTGCGATGTCAGGCATTGATCAGAATATGTTAGGACTGCATAAGTACGAGAACGTGCTCGGGTTTAGTTTGGGGAAATCTTGAACTTCCAAGAAGTTTTTATTATTATGTCTATTAGTATCTTCTTTGGCAAGATAGACTAGGATTTATTCCTTTCAGCCATATGGAATCGGTAGTTCAATGATCGTTATTTGATAAATACGGGCAGCAAGAGTAGTCCCCCGGGGCAATGTCGTCTCAAATGGAAACATAACTATACGGGGTATTCTAAGGAATTATTTAAGTCTAACAAGAACAACTTATGTGGGTTTGAAGAAAATCTAACATCGCCCCCGCAAACGCACACTTAGAGGGGGCATAGCACGCACAAGTCCAACAGTTCTCATGTGTAGCACCACCATTGACGCATCAAGGAGATTACCAACAGTATCTTTTTGTGTGCTCTTTTGATTTTTTAAAATTCATTTCAGCAATTATCTCGGTTTTAACCAGTTTATAATAAAAGTAAGTATTTTAATTTTTCAAAAGTAAAATTTGTTTAGCAAATTTAGTTATCCACAAAAATAGCAAAAAGCTTGAAAACTAAATTTTAACTATTTGTTTCCCCCTAGCTTTCCAAATGACACTGGGGATAAGAATGTTATGGAAACATCCTAAGTTGACGTAATTTTTACGAGTCCGAATTTTTCCGTAATCAGACTAAGCTGTTCTTTTCTTTTAGTGCGTTTCCTACCTTGCCCCATTGGAAGAAACCCGCTTATGAATTCGACCCGTTTACGTAATCCGGGATTACCGACTGTATATTTTACGTTTCAGAACTCATTCATTGTGAAATAACGGTAACCTTTGTCTGGTTTAAAAGTTCAAATTCGTTAACCAGCAGAATTCGCTTATCTACAGATTGTATTTGGGTGAAATTCACACCAATAAGTAATCGTAGCATTTATGTTTTTTTCTCTAATAGGCTTGCATAGGGTGGTCCAAAAAATTGAAGTTTTTTTAGGTACCTAGGGACTCTCCCATTTTGTTACATCAAATAAAAGAATAATCTATGCAAAATCTTAGCACCCTAGAAGATATGGAAGGCAGGGCTCAACAACATTTATTATTCGTTTCATTTAAGCGCGGTTCCGTTCTTATCCGAAGTGCGATTAGTAAAGGAATAGTAGCAGCTATCGGTAGGTTTATAAAAATATAAAATAAAATCTCAAAGAGAAGGAAGCTTAAAGAGACACATATGGAAACTGACAGTTTTCTAAGCGGATGGGACTCTCCCGTCATCGCGACGCTCACTCTAGGATAACTCTATTACCAATATGATTCTTATTTATTTTTTTTTTCATTTTTTTATTTTTTTTTTTTACGGCGCATCTACTTCTAGGTCATTAGCGCCGACATCCAAGGTGCAGCGAGGAATTTTCCCAGCGAGCCTTGAGATGAGAAAGTTCCTGCCGGAGGTGGGAATCGAACCCACCATCTCCCGCTTATGAATCCAGCGCGCTAGCCACTAGACTACGGGAGACCGCCTATGATTCTTATTATCTCAGCTTTAATGAAATACTCATTCCACCGTTAAATAAAATTAAAAAACAAAAGTGAGGTAAACAGTGACAAAAACCCGTTTAAAATAACAAAAGTCCGTCACGCAGGAGCTGCATAACTAAGCACTTTCCTCAGAATTTGGGTAGTGTAGACTGCTTTCCAGAACAATTTGCTTAAAATATCCTACATAAATAAAATAAAAACGTGAATAGTTCTCATTTTGTAATGAGTAACTGATCAATTATTAATTTGCATCCAGAGTTATGTTTACACATGGTACCTACTACACTACGTAATAAATACTTAAATCCTCATATTATCGTATTTTGATCTAACGCAGGAACAGGATACAGTCACTCTATTGGTAGAAAGCGCTCCTTGCGGCGGCTTTGTGAACCTACGTCTGCCGGCTTTTCTATTCAAATATATTACAAATTAAACCCCCGCTTTCCGATTGACCGATTCAGCTCATTTTTACAACACTTCTTTCTCACGAGTTACCCACGACGTATACAGCGTTTCGTTACAATACAGCAGAAATTACGACCGGTATGAGTATATTAGGAATTTGGGTCCGGAGTAAACCCCCCCTTCTAATGAACCGATTTAGTTTCTTTTTACAACACATATTTACCTGTAGATTACCACTACGAATACCGAGTTTCGTCGAAATATACCAAAAATCACGGCTGGTAGTGGCGAATTGGTATTGTGGGTCCGGAGTAAACCCCCCCTCCTAATGAACCGATTTCGTTTATTTTTACAACACATATTTACCAGTGGATTAGCACTACGAATACCGAGTTTCGTCGAAATATACCAAAAATCACGGCTGGTAGTGGCGAATTGGTATTGTGGGTCCGGAGTAAACCCCCCCTCCTAATGAACCGATTTCGTTTATTTTTACAACACATATTTACCTGTGGATTAGCACTACGAATACCGAGTTTCGTCGAAATATACCAAAAATCACGGCTGGTAGTGGCGAATTGGTATTGTGGGTCCAGAGTAAACCCCCCCTTCTAATGAACCGATTTAGTTCATTTTTATATCTCACTTTTCCCTCTATATTAACACTACGAATACCAAGTTTCGTTGAAATATAACAAATATTACGGCTGACATAGTCAAATAAGTGTTTTGGGTTCGGAGTAAACCCCCCCTTCCGGTGGACCGACTTTGGTGGTTAACGAACTCGTTCAATCGTTTGCTAATTGAATGCTATATACCAAGTTTCGTGACGAAAAAACAAAAACTCTGGCCGCTATCGTGTTAACAGACACATATATATATATGCATATATATATATATATATATATATATAGATATATATAAATTTTAACGGGGGTCATTTTCGGTGTCTACTAGGTAGGATCGATAAAGATTTGAAGAAATTTTTCAAAAATTCCGTCATGAGTCCAACCTCAATAGCTACTTTCCTTCGGAGGAAAGTGCTAAAACTAACACTTTCGTAGTTTTAAGTACTTACTTCTACGACTGATATTGCCCCATCGAAATTTGCTTCAGAATCTTTTTTGTAGAGAATTTAGTAAGCTTTTGAATGCTGATATCGTACTTCCCACGATTTCTTAACTGTTTTGAAGATATTAAGGGGGGGGGGGGAATGGTGCTAATACCTACCGATAGCTACTATATTCCTTCACTAATCGCACTCGAGATAAGAACGGAACCGCGCTAAGATGATGCAGTTCCTGCGGGTTGGACTTTTTATTCAGACAAATTAATGTATTATGTTTATATTATAATATAAATATTATATTTATAAGAAGAGCAAGTCACTTTAATTGTGGTGTAAAATATTGTTGCTAGCTAAATCTAAGTATTATATAAGCTCATAAGGAAAAAATGGTGCTAATGGCACAGATTTTGATGCACCATAAAAGAAATAAAAAAAAATAATAAGGACAATATACGAAGATTCCGAACCATTTCATGTCTGTTAATAAAATATTTTATTCTAATCCCAATAACGCTACCCTTATACACAAATTAATTTTTTTAGGTACTTATTTAATATGTATAAAATAAGGTTATAATGAGCGATCCGCTGTGGCATACACCAAGTACTACCACCGTGTGGAGTGCAACTAGCATAGACCGGTACGTCAGTACCACTGTGGTATGTAAAGAGCGGCTGTTCTGATACTGGCAAAAATTAGAAATCCTACATTCCTAAGGTTGTTTGGAGGCTTATCATTTGACTCTAGAAAAGGACTTAAAGATGACGAGGGTATACTGGGGGCTACCTGGAAAGGGAAAATGCCCCCCACCCTAAACCACCTAGCTCCTCACCTTCGAATACATATGATTTTGTTCAATGAATTTAAAAAAAAAAAATAATAAATAGATAAAAACTGCTGAAAATAGGGATTACCAAAAACAATTCTAAAGAACGAAATCAACACCAGTACAGTAATCTATATATTCATAGGGCATCTTCGAATTCCAAGATGCCGTTGAAACAAAATATTGTTTCTATTTATACGTATCCTGTTTTATTGACTAATACATTTGACTACTATAAGCAATCACAAAAATAACGAGCAGTGAAAAAAACTGTAGGAAACACACAAAAAGATTCGTTCAAATAAACGAAATTACCTATGTTTTAAGCACTTATTTCTCCAAATATGACCATCCCATCGCAAATGTCTTCAAAACATTTTTTGTAGAGAATTTAGTAACCTTTCGAATGGTAATTTTTTGGTTGCCAAGATTCCGAATTGTTTACGTGATATTAATGAAAATATACGAAGTTCCCAAAACTTTTCATGGCTAAAAATAAAATATTTTATTTTAATCCTTCCTTTACTCCAAACGTAACCAAATTTTCAACATATTAGTTTTGATAAAATTCAAACATGCAGAAAATGTTTCAACTGAATCCCATGATTCTAAGTCCCAAAATCAAAGACAAAAAGAACAGTTCGAATAAGCAAAATCAAGTACTTTAAAGTTTTAAGCACTTATTTCTCCGATTGACATCGCCTAATCAAAACATTTATCAGAACCTTTTTTGTAGAGCATTTAGTAAGCTTTCTAATGGTATTCTTCCGTTTACCAAGATTCACAACCTTTTTCGAGATATTAAGGAAAGTATACAAAGTTACCAAAACTTTTTATGTCTGTTAATAAAATATTTTATTCTAACCCTTCCTTTACTCCAAACGTAACCAAAATTTCAACATATTAGTTTCAATGAAAGTAGAACATGCAGAAAATGTTTCAACTGAATCCCATGATTCTAAGTACCGAAACCAAAAACGGGATTCAAAAACTATTTTTTCAATTTTCTCGAAAACGGTTAATGCTATCGCCTTGAAAGTGGTTTCATTCGTTTTCTTAGGCCAAGAAGCATATAAAACGAGTACTAAAAAGCTCAAGAACTCAAAAAAGTAAGCGTTACGATTTTTTTTGCGCGAATTTCGCCCCAAACGCCATCTTCCAGTGGGCGGATTTTGCTCGTTAACGAACTTGACCTTTCAAACTAGACGAATGATTTTTGTACCAAATTTCATCAAAATCGGACCATTCGTCTAGGAGCTAGAGAGCGAACAGACATATATATATATATATATATATATATATATATATATATATATATATACACACACACACAAATTTTAACCACTATCATTTTCGGTCTCTAGGGGTTCTAAAACGCAAAATTTTCTAGTCGGCACTTCCGGATTGTGTCATGAATCAACCTTATAAGCGGGGTTCCTCCCTATGGGGGAGGGAGGAACCGCGCTAAAAATGTATAGGTTATGAGCTGGTAAAAAGAATGGGGGTTAGAAATATAGTCGGGCGTAGCCTATATTTATTGGAATGGGATCTATATATTTTTTTAATGTACATGAACGACAAAACAAGTGCCAGAATAGTATATTTCATTAGTCCTAGAATAGTATATTTCATTGGGAGCCGTAATAAAACTACAAGTACCGATAGTAACCTTTGCTGCACCGATTGTCAGCTTTTATTCTCATTTCGCTCAAAACTCAAGATGAAAATAATTTTAAAATGTCCAAAGTCCTATAGCAAAGTACTAGAATTTTCATTCTGGCTCTGAAAAGTGGGGGCCCGGCTCTGAAAAGTGGGGGCCCATGATCTGGTCCTGGGCTCGGCTCTGAGATGTGGCGGCCCTGAGGGTACTGGAACGTAAAGGAGTATAAAACTTCAAATATTTGTTCCTTTCGGATATTTAACGCCTTTTTTGTTTCACGTTTTTTAAACTGCAAAATTTCACTTAGGAAAATCATTATGGTTTATTCATTGATAGAAACTAAAATAAAGAACTGAGCCAGTGAAAGTATCTAGTTTATTTTTGAAAGTGTGATTTTTAGTGTGAACAATATTTTAATCAAAATGACTGTGCTTAAGACGCATCTTGCAGACAGTGTCTACTTAATCGGTGTAAAGGACTTAGAACCTTTAACTTAGAACCTCTGATTCAAAGAAGAATCAACTTCCTACAACAAAATAAGTTTTTTTAAGAGTTCACTTTGTTTTAAGTAAAAAGAAATCTGTGAGGAACGCTATTTATAGCACAGTTGAAGAATTGACTGAATTTTGGAGAAGAGCCGTAATCCCGACTAAATGTGCCGAGGATTCGATTGGAAAACTTGAGAATATGCATTCACAGTGGCTATGTTTAAAGAAAATAAAGGCAAAAAAACAAAAAGCCAAAGAACAACCGGTCAATCATTTGTAGGCAAAATCTGAAAACTTTTTGACATTGCCCAACTCTGATGCTCTAATTCTCATGTAAATACAACAAGACAACGATTTTTTAATCGACCAAATAACTACGAGAAAAATTATCATTTCATCTCAAGACAAAGAGTATATTAAAATACAAGAGAGATTTGAAAACGAAGAAAAGAGAAGAGATAAGTCTGTTTCTGCGGCAAAATCCACTTCCTCTTCTATTAATCCACCCGATGATAACTTAAATGATAGTTCAAGTGCCAAAATCAGTTCTGAAAATAGTTCTGATGATGAATTATATCAACCGTCCAAAAAAGAGTTAGAAAAAGTTATAGGTGGCAAGAGCGAAGATGTTTCTTAACCAAACGCTAAGAAGAGCCTTCTGGAACTTGGAGCCACTTCCAAAGAAAAAAAAAAGTCCGACTCGCAGGAACTGCGTCATCATAGCGCGGTTACTCGAAGAAATGGAATAGATTAGCATCACAAATCACAGGAAACTGACAGTAGCCAACTTACACAGAAGCTGATAATTCTTAATCTGTATAAGTCAATACAATTATGTACTGAAAACGTACTTACTCCTTGACTACTGCTGAGAAGGCTCTATTCTAAGCAACCAAAAATTCGTTGTCATTTTAAGTATCTCGTTTTACTAGCAAATTTGTGTTACTGTTATAATCAACTGTAAATATGTGCTTCATGGCGAATGAAATTCCATTCTGTCGTGGGTTAAATTTTCTATAAAATAAGAAATAACGGTAACATCAGTTGGAGGCTATGAGGAAGGTTACATAGATAGGAGAATTCAAAACAAACTACGTCATCATGATTAGCCACTGCCATCATGATTACCACAGCCACTACAATACCTTTCACCGTTTCTTAGCTTATTTTACTACAATACTAATTTTACTGATAAATTCAATTTAAAACTAGAAACAACGAATTAAAAAGTGAGATAAATTAAGAGAAAAACAATTTCAAAACAACAAAACAAACACTTTTTAAGTTTTAAGCACTTATATCTCTCATTGGGGGCGAGGTTAGCTCAGTGGTAGAGCACTGGACTAATAAGCTGGAGGCCTGAGTTCAAATCCCGAGCAAGCACTAAAGATTTTTTCTTCTAGTGTCTTCGTTCATGGGTTGAATTCGGCCTCCCTGACCGTCCCTAGGCCAACCCAGCCTTTAATTAATTTAATTAATAATGGGTACCTTGGGTGCTAATGACTCTAGCAGTCGAAGCGGCCAAGGGGAAAATCAGGCGGCCGGAGCATAGTACTGACCACACTATCTCCCTAGTGTGCCGTATGGTCATGAACCAGATACCTCTATAGTATCTGCCCCTCAGGGCCCTCGTGGCCTGTTACGGGACTGATTTTTTGATATCTCTCATTGACGTTGCCCCATCGAATATTGCTTCAGAACTTTTTTTGTAGAGAATTTAGTAAGCATTCGAATGGTCACTTTCCACTTACCACGATTTCCCAACCGTTATCGAGATATTTACGAAAAATGTATAGAGATCCGAAAACTTTTCATGTCTATTAATAAAATAATTTTTTTCGCATACTTCCTTAGCTCCAAGTATAACCAAAATTTAAACATCTTAGTTGGGATTAATTTCCAAGATGTAGAAAATATTTCAATTGAGTCCCGCGATTCTAAGTACTCACAAAAAAATAATGACTTACAAAAACATAAATTCCACTTTTCTCAGAAACGGTTACAGATATCGCCTTAAAAATGGTTTTATTCGTTTTCTTATGCTAAGAAACCTATAAAACAAGTACCTGCAAGCTATATAAACTCAAAAACGTAAGCGTTACGATTTTTTTGCGCGAATTTCGCCCCAAACACTATCTTCTAGTGGGCGGATTCTGCTGGTTAACGAACTTGACCTTTCAAATTATACGACAGATTTTCGTACCAAATTTCGTCAAATTCGGACCATTTTTGAGCTTGCTAGAGAGCGAACAGACAAGCATATATATAAATATATACACACATATATATATATATATATATATATATATATATATATATATATACAAATTTTAGCCACCTATATTTATTTACGTGAAAGTTTCTAGTCGGCACTTCCGGATTGCGTCATGAGGTCAACCTCATAAGCGGGTTCTCCTTATGGAGATAGGGAGTAACCGCTCTAATAATGACTTCATTTTTATTATGGTCATAATTATAAAATATACTTATTTCATCCAAACTCTGACAAGAGACAGACGCATCCAAACTCTGACTGCATCATCTTAGCGCGGTTCCATTCATATCCCTAGTGTCATTTTGTATACTTAGAATTGAAACAGTTAATACTTTGTTTAGATCATTCTTAATGTAAACACACGTTCCAAAGAAAAGCAAGATTGTTGGCAAGGCACAAGAAACTATTCTATGCGTAAATTACTCTTTCCGCCGTTCCAAGTTTCGCTCTACGAAAACTCTACTACGAATATTTTTCTAATTGACTTAACTTGCTTTACTAACATATCCATTTTAATGTTAAATACAATTTAAAACACCAAACTACTCATTTTACTGTTGAATGCAATTAAACAAAATAAAATTGTACAAGAAAATGAGAAAGTATTGTTATTTTTTAATGTACAACGCCACATACAACCACAAAATATAATTATATTTCTACTATAGCATTTGGCTGCTTGACTTCCTACAGGTAAAATATCTGTCAGCTCTCCTAGGATGCATCTTGATTTATGAAGAGTAATAAAAGCCTACCTGAACCCTGCCTAGTACCTCGACACGGGCAGATGTCTGACTCTACATGGAGAATGTTTACATTTTCAGCAGATTGGACGCCTTTCAGGAACTGCGTTATCTTAAGACGTATCCTTTCTCATCCATAGTGTCATTTGGATAGCTTAAAATAGAACTAAATATTTGTTTTTGTTTTTTTATTATTTCATGAAAATTGTTACGTAGCACCCACAGGTTAGAAGCGGAAATCCCTCAATCTAAAGCAAGACTCTCAAAGTCAATTCAAAATACAAACACGCTTCTCAATTAATTGTCATGTTTTATTGAAAAAAATGCAATCAAAATAACAGCAACCAATTAAAACTAAGGCAAACTGAGAAAAAAACAAAACAATTAAAAACGAAGGTAAACAGAGACAAAAAAAAAAGAGGAGTAGATAGATACACTTATTAGTTTGTTTTGATCTTTCATGAAAAATTATAATATCTTTTCCATTTTCTTATCATGTTTTACTCCATCTAGAATCAATAATAAAATAACAAGAAATAAAAACAGACAAAAAGAAACGTTCAAATAAACAAAAGTTTTATGCACTTATCTCTCCGATTGACATCGCTTAATCAAAACTTTTTTTCAGAATCTTTTTTGTAGAGCATTTAGTAAGCTTTCGAATGGTAACCTTCCGCTGACCTAGATTTTTAACCGTTTTCGAGATATTAATGAAAGTATATTGCTCAAAAACTGTTTAAGATAATTACATTCTAATTATGCCATAATAAAATATACAACATTTTCTTTAAAAAAACATGATTTAGTTTACCAAATCTGTGGACAAAAGGTACTTTCTGGACGTCCAATTATGCGCTTCTGTTTTTCTCGGTGAATCCAAGGTTCCTTGCGAATTGTTTCCTAAGCCCCCTAACGGACTGCAGATTCAATACTTACAGGAAAACCTCAACATTTAGTAAGCATTAAACCTATGCAAAGGAAGTGGAGGTTTATTCATTGAATCCACTGTCCAGTCCGGAAGCAATATAAAGAAACTGAATAAAACGATTGGAAGAGTTTTTCATTTGAGAAATATTTCACATATTTTGTTTTCCAAATTTTCATTGATTTATCTTTACATGATGTATTTGGCACTCATGTTTTGAATACAGGGGGAGAATTCAAAAACATTTCGGGGTAGTTGAATAAGTGTATTCCAAACTTTACACGCAATTTGAAGTGATTTCAAATAACACACAACAAAAAACTACGAACATTGTGGGAGGATATGTTAATCCTAAAGCGGCCCCTACACGCTCAGTAATAATGACATTATCAGTAATGTCATTACTATTCAACTCTCGTCATTCCATATCATGATTACAATGTACACCTTACACCGTCATTCCACGGATCATTTTTAATGTCATTACTTTTCTTCAGTATGCATTGTGATCTCCGTGACAGAAGCGTTTTGTTAATAATGGATCCTCGCAAAGTCGCCTGTGTAGCTATAATTGCGACACTAGCCACAAAAAAACATGTGAAACGTTCATAAAGGCCTTAATATGACACATATCCTTCCAATCGGGGCGTTTTTAAGTGTTCTGGGACCGACGTTATGTGCAAAATGTTTACATTTTATTTTTATTTGGATAACCATTTTTCGCAAGTACCTTTTGAGATAATACAATAGTCATTTATATGGTCAGAAAAAGGAGTCTTTCTTCTTTTGAAAGATTTCAATGACGTAAAAATCGGATTATCTCAAGGGGAGATATTGAATTTCAAAACGTCACATTACTTTTTCGCTTACAAATTTTTATTCTCTTCCAGACTGGGAAAAATCATTATTTTTTGTTTTCAATATTATTCACCACATTAGGGTTTCTTGGGGTGCTGATTTTAAATCTGCTATTATTTTTTGTGTAAAAAAATGTATAATACTAGTTTACTTGAAAACGTAAGCATATTTTTGAATATATTTGACGAAATATAAATTATAGTTTAACGATTATATTTTTCTTCTAATCTACTCTATAAGACAAATGAATTGGTAAAAGAATCACGTCAATATTATTTTCTAAAGTCGATATAAAAAATAAAGCACTTTCAACCTATTTTATATTGTCAATACAAATGCAAAGTAACGAATGTGAAAAGTTGTTGGTACCTTGTAGATGACTTTATATATATATTTTATTCTATGATATATTTTAATTAGACTTAATGCGGATTCGTTACTTTGATTGATGTATATATATATATATATATATATATATATATATATATACATATATATATATATATATATATATATATATATATATTACTTTTATAACTATAATGTTACCAAGGTAGAGTCATACATTTCAATTCATCTTATTTTTTGCCCTTTGCTACTCAAACTAGTTTAACCTTTACATCTCTTTCACCTAGTTACAGCTCGAGATAGACTGAGTAATGACGCATTAATGATGTAGCGCTCCCTACACCATCATTACTAATGACAGTATCCCCTCCACTTTCAGTAATGATGAAGCCGAGATCAGAAAATCCGGATTCACATCATTACTGTTCGTCATTCCAACTTTGTCCACCTTACACTATCATTATTACTGTCATTTTGATAAGATAATGTCATATTACTGACCGTGTAGGGACCGCTTTAGTCTGCTTTAGGACTGCATACATAAAACTACATTCCACATTTTTTTTTGACAAAATAGAGCCAATCGTTCAATTTATCCCTGATTAAACCTCCACTTCATTTGAATAGATTTAATGCTTACTAAATTTAGAAGTTTTTCTGTAAGTATTGAATCAGTAGTCCGTTAGGGGGCTGAGAAAAAAAATTCGTTTTGGAATGGTATGTAGCCCAAGACATACTTACACGTAATGATGAGTCAGGTTCATGTGCAAATGCCATTTATATTTTATTGACAGTTAGCTGCTCCATTCTAGTTATAGTGGAAGATTCTTTATTTCTGGTAAATGGACGAAGTTTTTGTTTTATCATCCATAGAACACATTTTATTTAATATTGGTATTGGTAGAATGTGATTCCTCCATTAATTTAGTGGATTATTTGTTTATGCTTTGCATTCAGTTACTGAAAAGTCATTTAGGAAGGTTATGATAGTGCCCTACTTCAAACTAAATCATCATTTATTTGTGATTGAACTATCTACTCTGACCTTTAAGGACATAAGGATATGGCACATAAGAGGGAGCAAGAATCAGAAGAGGACTCTAAAATGGATGTCAATAAGCAGAGAAAAGTGTTTTCTCAGGATACCTTGAGTAAAGATAGGAAGGAGTCAAATAAAAATAAAAGTGAAATGGATGGAATATTAACCAAGGAGAATATTAATGAAGAAGATAATGACTCATATCCTGCCACATCAACAAATAAAGAGCCTTTGCTTTCACTAGTGGATTCATCTGAGGACCCTTTAGGTTTGAATGATATTCAACCTACACATAGTAATGCCAAGGAACATCCCAATAATTTATCTTCTTGCACAAATAATTCTGATGAAATTATGCAAGACAGTATAGTTGCTGAAAAAATAAGCAAAAAAATGTCATACTCAGAAGTAAGTATGGAATCCCCAAAAAAAAACATAAATGTGAAATAGAGGCCAAGTTCCTCCCCCCACAAAGAAACACTCCCTTCCCCAAAAATATCCCCTCCTAACCCCCCCCCCAAACGCCTTACCATCCTACTCTCCAAAAAAGTACTATAGTATGAGTTAGTGTATTAAGTGCACCATATTTTCAACCAAAAATATTTGCCAATACAAGAGATGATACAAGAAAGAAATGTCCAAGTTCATTACTTCGAAGACCTATTAGTTACTTACTAAGAACAGTAAAGACACTTCAACTGCCCTTTAAAAACAATAATAAAAATACTTAGATCCAGTTACTAAAATATCACTTTCCTCAACCAGGTATATTCTTAAACTTGGCAATGCTTTATTTGTGCCGAAATTATCATTAGAGAGAAAACTAAACATTGCCAAGTTTATGAATATACCTGGTTGAGGAAAGTGATATTTTAGTAACTGGATATAAGTATTTTTATTGTTGTTTTTAAAGGTCAGTTGAAGTGTGTTTACTGTTCTTAGTAAGTAACTAATAGGTCTTCCAAGTAATGAACTTGGACATTTCTTTCTTGTATCATCTCTTGTATTGGCAAATATTTTTGGTTGAAAATATCGTGCACTTAATACACTAACTCACTACTTTTTTGGAGTGTAGGATGGTAAGGCGTTTTGGGGGGGGGGTTAGGAGGGGATATTTTTGGGAAAGGGAGTGTTTCTTTGTGGGGGGAGGAACTTGGCCTCTATTTCACATTTATGTTTTTTTGGGCTCTCGTTACTTTTTTCTAAGTATTAATTAAAATTTAGTTGCCTCATACGTACTGGCTTTTGTACTTCATAAGTTCTCTTTACTGCTTGATATTTGATACCAATAATTAACCTACATACATCTAATCACTACACTAGAAAAGTTAGAAGCTCTTCCAGATGACATTACTCTAGAGGAAAAATTTATGGCTCTCTTAACTAAACTATTATACTGTAAAACACAGGAACCTTATCCCGAGGATGAGGATCACAATAGGGAAAGTGCAGAAAGCCTTTAAGAAAAAGATAAGAACAAAGACGATACATTTTGGGTTTGTGATCCTAAACTTTGTAATTTAGATGGCTCGACATTGAAAAACTTAGTATCCGCTTTGAAGTATATTATGCAGTTAACCCCTAAGACTTTATTTACTACATTTAAGAGAGAAGTAACAACTGTTGTTGTTAAAATGCGTCGATATGTTTCATAAAACATAAAATGTAGGTTCTCCTTACCAAAACGATTCATTTGATACCCCACATGATGGGTTTCAGAAGGAATGATAGCTTTCCGATGGAACAAAAAGGTCAAAACGTCATAGGTAATATGGCACCAAGGGGCCAACTATCAAGACCTACCTGCGTGCCAAGTTTGGTCAAAATAGGCCAAACGGTGTGAATTTATATAAGTAACAAACATACAGACAGTCAGCTGAAAGACCTTTTTTATCTAGCCTAGAGCATTCCCCGGACCAAGGCCTACCTTTGTGCAAAGTTTGGTCAAAATCGGTCAAACGGAGTGAATTTGTGTAAGGAACAATCATGCACAGAGACAACTGATAGACGATTTTGACCTAGCCTATGACACTAACCGGATAAAGACCTACCTATGTACCATGTTTGGTCAAAATCAGTCAAATACTGTGGATTTGTATAAGGAATAAACAGTTAGGCAAACAGCTGATAGACGATTTTGAACTAGCCTATGGCACTCCCCGGACAAGACCGACACGTGTGTCTAATTTTTTTTTTTTTTTTTTCTATGGCGCATCGACAAATCGTGGCCATTAGCGCCGACGTCCAGGGTGCAGTCAGGAATTTTCTCAGCGAGCCCTGATGAGAAAATTCCTGTCGCAGGTGGGGACCGAACCCACCATCTCCCGCTTATGAATCTAGCGCCCTAGCCACTAGACCACGGGAGACCCCATGTGTGTCTAATTTTGTCAAAATCGGTCAAACGGTGTATATTTGTATAAGGAACAAACAGCTGATAGACAATTTAACCCAGCCTATGATTCTCCCCGTATCAAGACCCATCTGTGTCCCAAGTTTGGTCAAACGGTACGGATTTGTATAAGGAACAGACAGACAGCTGGTATAAGATTTTGACCGAGCCTTTATGCGTCTAATTGGTTCTTAATACATCAAATATAGGTTCTTCATACCGAGACGATTCATTTGATACCCCACATCATGGGTTTCGGACGGAAAGACGGGTTTCCGAAGGAAGTACAAAACTGGCACGCCCCCGCCCCGAAAGCGTAGTCAAACACAACTTTTCAGGATTTTTCGATTTTTTCCTTTAATAGCACCTTCATATCTACAAAATACATCATGCAAAATTTCAAGTCTCTAGCATCATGGGAAGTGCCTAATAATTTTGATGAGTCAGTGAGTGAGTCCAAATCCCGATTTTCGATCGCTTATATCTCAGAAACTATTGGATGTAGAATTATGAAAATTTCCAGTTTTACTCACATCTAGTAGTATAATACCTGTGTAAAATTTCATAACTTTATCTTTACCTGGTTGAAAGTTATGACAGGGTAAAAATCTTCTCTAAGACTTCCAGTAATATACACACAGTATGCTTAGGCCGGAACTTGGCCTGGCGCACTACCGTGCGCCTAGATATGAAACAGCTGAAATTATGCCAGACGAAAATTATTTTAAAATAGATTCAGATTCTCAAGTGCCAATAACTAATGAGTTTGCTGAGAGTTCAGAAAGCATTACGTTTAGTCCTAACGATGTTATAGTGAATGACAATGAAGATGTAATTTGCAATGAGGAGGACATAATAGTAGTAAGTGATGAAATTATAGTTTTAAGTGATAATGACACAGTAGTTTTAATGGACGACGAAGTTGTAGTATTAACAGATGACAGTTTATATTTGGACAATGATGATAACTCAACACCAGAAGAACCAGAGGGGCAACTTCAGCCTGGTGTTGGCGAATCTAAACATTCACTGAAAACTCAAGATACAGGAAAAGAAGAAAATGAAGTTGAAGAAACATTATAAAACATAGTCTACTACTGACATTCTGGATCAGAATGAAGGTGGCCAATACCAGGGAAGCAATGGGGATAATGTGGATGAATAGTCCCAGTTTCCAGTCATTTTTCATATAATATGAATTGCTGGTCAAACCAAGAAGAAAAGGTATTTAGTGTAATTTCACAGTTGGCATATTACGTTAAAGGCATAGTTTGTTTAAAAGAATGCTCCTTGGCTCACATAAATGCAAAACAAAATGAAACATCCATTAACTCAATAATGTTAATACCAATATTAATAGAATCCCAAGTCCTAAAAAAAAAATATTTTGTTTCCATAAGGACGAATACATTTTTGTTATTTTTTTTTTTTTGTAATTTTAAATCCTTAATCTTTTTACATTAAATATTCTTTTCATAATTAAAATAATTATTCAAACTATTTAATTATTATTATAAGATGGTGAGCTCATTTTTCTAATATATTTGTATGTGGCAGAAGGTCAAATTCTAACAAAAACTCTCACGTTACACTACTCTTTTATTATGCTCTACATTTTTCCCGTTCCTATGACACCTCTTCAGGAGCTCCTAAAATAATGTACAATTATAGCCTACACCAAGGAGAACCTTCCGCAGGTAGGGCAGTCGTTCACTGCAGTCTAGACGTGGCCCTACCTGCGGAAGGTTCTCGGTGGTGTAGGCTGTAATTGTACATTATTTTAAGAGCTCATGAAGAAACATCATAGGACTGCGAAACATGTAGAGCACAATAAAAGAGTAGTGTAGAACGTGAGTGTTTTGTTCGAATTTAACCTTCTGCAACAAATAAATATATTAATTGTAAAAGAAAATTCTGTTTCAATGTTATGTTCTGTGTTATTTCTCTTGGGTGCAATAATGTTAGATTAAGTGGTCTTTCAGGTGATGTCCAACTTTGTTTCAGCATTGTATAGTTAGATAAGTTATTCGTTTGTAAGTGTCATATTACCATAATATAATTCATGAGTTCGTTGAAAGGGATATATTAATAATTAATCCATCATATGTCACAAGCCAATTCAAAATCCTTATTATTTTTTAAACATTAAAACACATTTTGTATTTACGATGTTATCTGAAGTTTGTATCCTCAATGATGTCCTTAAATCCTGACTCCTCAATAACAATAGGACTAGGGGCACATTAACACACACACGCACATATAAAAATAAATAAATTAATTAATATATATATATATATAGGGGAAGGTGTTGTACCTTTGACCACTTAGCACAATTGAATTTTTTTTGGCTTGAATATTAAAGCTAAATTCATTTTTTTTATTTCATTGTAATTAGTATTCTATTGCTTATCATATTTACGTGACAAAGGGCCAGTGTAGCCTTACCTGGGAATATACCCCTGAAGCAGGGTTGGCCAGCCCCCACCACCCACGATAATACCAACTAGAAATACTTATTTCAAAGTTCAATGCATTGAAAAGTATCAATTTTTTTCTCATTTTCTTGTATGCTAATACTAATTCTACCACTAAATTCAATTTAAAACAATAAACAACCAATTAAAAAGAGAGCTAAAAAAACTACAAAAACCCACTCAAAAGAACAAAACAAATGCATTTGAAGGTTTAAGCACTTATTTCTCCAATTGACATCACCTAATCAAAAATTCCTTCAGAACCTTTTTTTGTAGAAAATTCATTAAGCTTCGAATGGTTATCTTCCACTTACCACAATTTCCTGTTAACCTCAAAAATTATTATTTTTACCTAGATAACGCATTTAAATACATTTTTACAGGTATTTATAATTAAAAAACAAATGCTTTACCTTGAATTTATACTGATGGCCACACTTGTGAACCGCCTTGGGATTCTCGTGGGCCGATGTGTGTTTGCTGTGGTAATTAAATATCCCATCCCTAATTAATAAGATGTAGATAGTCCTGTAAAACGTGTTCAAATGTGTTATCTAGGTAAAAGTAATAATTTTTCAGGTTAATGTGTGGTTGGGGTTCATTAATGGCCATCTCCTGGACCCAGTATTAGTTACTGTAATTAATAATTTCAAAATAAATGCATATTTTATTTATTTACAGTTTTAGAATTTTTTATTTTTATTTTCGTGGAAGTAAATATTTATACAAATAAATATTTCTTTTAAGCGTTTTGAATAAACTGAAGAAAAAAATGTCATTATCTTTTCACAGATCCATGTTTTTTCTTAAACTTTTGTTCCTAAATTGTTCACATACTTCAATAACACAGGGTTGTGATACATGAATGGAAAGCTTGTTAAATGAGGAAGTTTTTCTGAAATACAGAAATCTCAGATCCTGCCCATTGAAGATTAACACTGGTAAGAAATATCATGAAAAAGGCAGGAAATTTAGAATAGCTTTCTTTTGGTAAGATAGACATACTTAAATTCATTCATTTTTATGTTTGCTCCCAACTAGTTTTATAGTAAATTTACTCAGCTTTCCATTGGTCTCACTTTCTTTCTAGTACAACCACCTGGGGCGGAGCTGCAAAGATTATTCTTCTAAAAGCCATGTTTGTCTCGAAAAAACAATTAAACGTTTTCTCCCTTATGCGTGAGAATTCGGAAAGACGTCACATAACATTTTTCGTTCCTCTAAGGGTCCTCTTTCACCTTCCAAAATATGGCTAGACATTCACGGGGCACCCTGTATATTTGCAAATTTGAACCATCATTATTTTCGTTCCCTAGGGGTTCTGAATTGTAAAATGTTCTAGTCGACACTTCCGGATTGCGCATGAGGTCAAACTTATAAGCGTGTTTCCTCCCTATGGATGGAGGGAGGAACCATGCTAAGAAGGATGATGGAAAACATGTTTTTTTTTTGTTTGTTTTTTTATACAACTCAGACAGAAAAGACAGTAAGTAATGGGCTAGGAACATCTCACACTTACAAGGTTAGTAGATATGGCCCACCCTTCCCCTCTTTACCATACAATCATCAGGTAGAGTTAATAAAATAAAATGACTGATTGACAAAAGATTGTGTTTTACCCAGTAGACAAAATAACGAACTGGGCTGCACTTAACATGCTTCTTTATCTATCATTGGCTTACTCTATTAACCAATTTGATACCACCTAATTATTCCAGCCCCCTTTCCTTAAACTGACAACAGGACGTTCCAGGCAACTTTCCAATATTTTGTCTTGCTAATATCAATAACTTGAGCTACTATTGATAAGAATTTACTCCACACAAACTTATTACCTTTGGAAAAGCTGTATCTTGGTAAGGGTACATTCAAATCCTTCCCCTGGATGTCTACATTCTCAGCCTCAACTGCCAGAACAATAGCCGAAAATAAAACATGTCCATTCGGTCCATCAACCATTTTATCCATTCGGTCTCAACTTTCCCTTGTTTTTAAGATCATACTTTGTGCCTATGCTCCATAAATCTTCTGCGTATGGTGTCACAGCTAATGTGAGTATTTCTCACAACTTGAAGTCTGACTTGAACCTGAAGCGGATTTAAATTGCAAAAAGCTGTGTCACACTTATAGAGAATTCTGATCATTATGAGAAGGTACCATAACAGCTCCTTCACAGAAATGTTTGAGAATAAATAAAAATATGCTCATCTCATGACACTGGAATTACAAGAGGCAGGAGAGGAGAACATGAATTGAAACACAATTTAAAAGAACTTATGAGGATGGTATAGAATATTTTGAGTGTCATAAGATGGACAAAAATGGTCCCAAAATACAAATACCAAACTAAAAAAGCTTACATTAAACTATTGCACTTCTACAATTAAGCACTAAAAGGATTGGTAAAGAACTGCCCTACCTCTAAATCAAATCCCCTGTGTGTAAATATTTTACAGACAGAAAAAACTTTTAATTTGTATAAACATATCTCACTCTCTTAGTGCTAAATTTATTATCCAATATTTGTAGGGAAAAATAACATGACTAGTCACTGTCAATACTAAAGGGGTGATGACCAGATGAATTAGAACACGATTTCTCTCTCCATCTAATGCTCTCATTTACCCAGTGATAAAGGAAAGCACATCTTGCCCCATAAAGCACACAGTTACCATGAATGGCATGAATACTCAGTACAGGGGGGGGGGGGGGGGTAACTGTCAAGAGTGTTAATAATGTTTCCATGAGTAGTTAAATTTATAATAAAATTTAAATAAACCCCAAAATGTTATTATTTATAGCAAATAATTTTATTTAACAATATGAATTTTCATACAATTCCATTATTTCACAAAACATATATGTTAACTACCTATATTCCATAATAGGTACTCTTTTACTTCCAACTGATATAATATATTTTATGGCAGTTAAACATGAAATATATGCTCCAAGAATATAGGTACCTCAGCTAACCAAGTGTTTAGCTAAAACTTTTGTAATATAATTAACAGTCTCAGGAGGTATAATAGCTTCTGCAATTTTAAATTAGGAATTTTCTCCATCATACTCTTTTCCTAATAGTAAAATAAATGGCGAAAAGAGGAAGGAATAATAAAACACCAAGTATAAAAATAATCAGTCCTTTTACTGATATTAATAAAAATATTTAAGATGTGTCCATAGCAGTAGCAGTGTCTTCTGTGTACTTGCCCTTATCTTTCCCAAGAGCAAGTGCACGTCCACGAGATCTCCTGTCCAAAATTTCTTTACGGTCCTTATCGACTTTTAATTTAACAATTACAGTCTGAAACAAAATGCAGATTAAATAGACATAGGAAGACAGTCTTTAATAGACATAGGAAACAACAATTGGAACTCCAAAATATTGTAACATCTCTCTTAAGTTTAGGAAGTCGAAGTATTCTTTTCTGTAAAAAGAAATATACGTCTATAATAGGCAACCTCTCCCAGGTGTGAGGAGACACCTAAACATGATTTTCAGCCTGCAATATACCTCGTAAATATGAAATGCAGGTGCATGATTCCTCGGCTGCACTTCTTATGATGCCCTCTTATGATGAGCCTGGGGCCTAGGAGGGGATGGCCAGATTGGTATCTATTTTCCGCAGAACCCAAGTCTTAATGGTTTTTAGGATGTACCGTACCGTAGAATGACCTTTATAGATGAATTATCCCATTTTTCTGTACAACTCTCAAATTTATAATTTGTTCACGGATTGAAGTTTGAACTTCGATTTTAAAAGAACTGATAACTGGTTTGGTACAGAATTAGCACTAAGTTGTCCAGATTAGCTCGAGAGATGTTAGGGGGAGAGTGCAATCTGTATACATGCATCCCCAAAAAAACATAATTTGTGAAGTAGAGGCCAAGTTCCTCCCCCCCCCCCCCACCCCAAAGAAACACTCCCCTCTCCCAAAAAAGCGAGAAATATCCCCCTAAACCCCCCCCCAAAACGCCTTACCATCCTACACTTCAAAAAAGTAGTATGAGTTGATGTATTAAGTGTACCATATTTTCAACCAAAAATATTAGCCAATACAAGAGATAATACAAGAAAAAAAGGGTTAGGAGGGGATATTTCTCGCTTTTTTGGGGGAGGGGAGTGTTTCATTGGGGTGGGGGGGACGAACTTGGCCTCTACATCACATTTATGTTTTTTGGGGGATCTCATTACTTTTTTCTAAGTATTAATTAAAATTTAGTTGCTGCATGCCTACTGGCTTTGTACTTTATATAAAACCAGTTCTAATAAAAAAGTTCTCCTTACTGCTTGATATTTGATACCAATAAGTAGCATACCTATCTACATCTAATCACTAGAATAGAAAAGTTAGAAGCCGTTTCAGATGACAGTACTCTAGAGGACAAATTGATTGCTCTCTTAACTAAACTACGACACTAAAACACAGGAAGCTTCTCCCGAGGATAAAGATCACAATAGGGAAAGTGTAGAAGGGCTTCAAGAAAAAGATAAGAACAAAGACGATACGTTTTGGGCTTGTGATCCTAAACTTTGTAATTGAGATGAATCGACTTTGAAATCTTAGTACCTACTTTCAAGTATATTATGCAGTTAACCCCTACGACTATATTTACAACATTAAGAAAAGAATTCACACCTGTTGTTGATAATATGCGTCGAAATGTTTTTTAAAACATCAAATATAGGTTCTTCTTGCCAAGACGATTCATTTGATACCCCACACACGATGGGTTTCAGATGGAACAATGGCTTTCCGATGGAACAAAAAGTATAAAACGTCAAAGGTAATAAGACACTCCCGTATCAAGACCTACCAGTGTGACAAGTTTGGTCAAAATAGGCCAAACGGTGAGAATTTGTGTAAGGAACAAACATGCAGACAGACAGCTCATAGACAATTTTGACCTAGCCTATGCCACATCCCATATCAAGGCCCACCTGTGTCTCAAGTTTGGTCAAAATCGGTCAAACGGTTCGGATTTGTATAAGGAACAAACATACAGACAGACAACTGGTATTCGATTTTGTCCAAGCCTATTTGCGTCTAAATGTTTCTTAAAACATCAAATATAGGTTCTTCATACCGAGACGATTCATTTGATACCCCACATCTTGGATTTCGGACAGAATGATGGGTTTCCAAAGGAAGTACAAAACTGGCACGCCCCCGCCCCGGAAGCGGAGTCAGACACAACTTTTCAGGATTTTTCAATTTTTTTCTTTAATAACACACTCATATCTATCATCCTGCAAAATTTCAAGTCTCTAACATCATGGGAAGTGCCTAATAATTTTTATGAGTCAGTCAGTGAGTGAGGTAGTCCTATAAATCCCGATTTTCAATCGCTTATATCTCAGAAACTATTCGATGTAGAATTATGAAAATTTCTAGTTTTACTCATATCTAGTAATATAATATCTGTGTAAAATTTCATAACTTTATCTTTACCAGGCTGAAAGTTATGAGAGGGTAAAATTCGGCTCTAAGACCTCCTGTAATATGCACACAGTATGCTTAGGCCAGAACTTGGCCTAGCGCACTACCTTGTTATTTATCATTGATAATTCTGGCAGAAACAGAGTAAAGAATATTTACACCATTTAATAACTTCCAACATTCATAAATTCATATTATTAAAAATATACACGAGTTCCTCTAATGTTTCAATCTATGCATTTTTATACATTATTTTTAATTTAATAATTTTTTATTGATTTGTAATGTTTGAAATGGGGAAATGAGTACAATAGCACATTGCATTTCTTGCTAAATATTTCTAAGGCATTCTCAGAAATAAAGGGAAGGAACGATCAAAAATACTATGGAAAAGGGCAAAGTACATCCCAGTAGGTAAAGGACATTCCTCGCCTACCACCAGACTCGTAGATTCTGCTGTTTAACTAACTCGACCTGTTAAATCACATAAATTATTTTTGGACTAAACTTCTATAGTATCGGTCCACACTATAACTCGTAATACAGCGCACTGTAAGGGTTTTTATCATACTAAAAAAATGCATGGTGTGTGTGTGTGTGTGTATATATATAATATATATATATATATATATATATATATATATATATATATATATATATATATATATATACAGGGTGTCCCAGTATATGTGTCCACCCCCTTTTCCTCCTAGAGTTGTTGGAATTTCTAAATGAAACTTGGTAGGTCTTAGTTATGTTGCATGAGGTTTCATTTAAAGGTTTAGTTGATTTTGTAACATTCTCCAGTTTTTCTCCAGCGCATCTAACTCTTGATTTTCTAATGGCGGCAGGTATTTTTTATGACGAATTCAGATAGAAAATTTAATTTTAAGACTAATTTATTCCGAGACATTTTTTGATCCGACGCACCGTTTGCGCGTAAAACGCAAAAAACTGAAAAATATCGCCCTTTTGTAAACAAAGTCCTATTTATCACTGAAACCAAGCCTTTTACGTAAAAACTCTTCGATACAAACGTTGTAGCCTATTAATTTTCCTTTCAGGTGATACCAAGATCAGTGTTGTAGGTTTAATATTTAACAGGATATTATGAATGAAACATATACCTTAAATGTTTTAAAAAGTAACAATTCAGAAAATCGATATGAATAGAAAAAAAAGTAGCTGACATAAACAATAAAAAAAAAGTACTTATTTACTTTATGAAAAAAAGTATATAAAAATTATTATAAAGCAGAACAGAATAAATTTATTTTTCCATATGAAATTATTATTTCATAAACACCCTGAAATGTTTTAGAATTCTTCCCTCAAAATTTCTAATCAAAACTGGGTGCCAAATACATCTCGTAAAAGATAAATGAATGAAAAATTGGAAAACAAGAAATGTGACATATATCTCAAATGAAAAACATTTCCAATCGTTTCTTTCAGTTACTTTTATTGCTTCCGGACGGGGCAATGGATTCCCACAGTTTGGCCAATAAAAAATGAATAATTTTTAATTTGGTATTTGAAAGTAACAAAACTACATTCCATATTTTTTGAAAAAAGGGAGCCAATCGTTCAATTTATCCCTCAATAAACCTGCACTTCATTTGCATGTATTTAATGCTTACTAAATGTCGAAGTTTTTATGTAAGAATTGAATCCATAGTCCGTTAGTGGACTGAGGAAAAAAATCGCGAAAAAACTCTGATTCCTCGATAATAACAAAAGTGTGTTATTGGACGTTCAGAAAGTATCTTTTAATAATGGCTTTAGTGAATTAAATTACTGTTTTTTTAAAGGACATTTTGTCTATTTTATGATGTTATAATTATAATTTATTTACCTTAATAGTTTTTGAGCAATCCTTTCTTATTCATTAAAAAACATTACTACGTTAAAAAACAGAAAATTGGATAAAGCTCCTTGTCCTTTCGGAATCGGACCATACTTCAAATGAACTTTTATGTTGAAAATGGTATCTAGAACCACCTCCTGAAGTTTGGCTACTTAGACCTGAATCACCCTGTATATATATATATATAACAGGGTTATGTTTACTCCCAACTAGTCTTATAGTAAATTTACTTAGCTTTTGATTGGCTTCACTTTCTTTCTAGTCGAACCACCTGGGATGGAGGTACAACGATTATTCTTCTAAAAAACACGTTTGTCTCGAAAAAACAATAAAACGACGTTTTCTCCCTTATGTGTGAGAATTCGGAAAATCGTCACATAACATTTTTTGTTCCCCCAAGGATCCCCCCAAATAGCTGATTAAGAAAATTTGAATGAGTTAAGAAAACCCTAATAATAACAGTTCACATCTATTTAGTGTAGCTCCTAATTTACAAGACAACATTTCAATAACGGGTGTTTCTTATTGGAAAATGTGGTTTTCATTTACGATACATAGACCAGAAATCCGGAAAACACAGTTTTTCATAAGAAAACCCAATAGTTTTGAAAATAGACAAAAGTTTGAATAGCTCTGCTACATGTTGAGATAGGACGCTCATTTCTGTGTCCCTGAACTGCAAATGAGATGCAGAATAAACCCTTAAAGTTATGACATCTCAATGTGGGACACCCTGTATATTACGTTGTGTGAGAAGCAGTCAAATATTTTAACTTTTTTTTTGTCATTATACGCGTCGCTTGTATTTTCATCTAGGAAACCACCGGTCCTCTAATCTATGAGAGACGGCTTAGTTCGCCATTCCTAAGACTGACTTCAATGAGAAAGGTTCTATCAGGCTTACCCCCTCGTGTTCATGCTTAGTGCTCCGGGCACAGTTTTATTTGGGGTTTCTTATGCCAGTAGCTTCTCACAGTCTATGGTAATCCGCTGCCCATCGTGTTATCAAGTTGCCCTTTATCGAAGCGTATTATATGCCCGGTTCCAGCTTTTTACTCTGCAGGCTGCCCTCTTGGCGAATGGTGAGATTTTCCCATAATTCTCTCCTTAATCCTTTTCCTTTCTTCTCATCCATCAATGCCGTGTACCTGGAGGTGAATGTCCTAATGGTAAGGCTGATCATTCTATTTACTATATGTATATCATTATTTTATGTTTTCTGCTTTCATTCGAGCTCACCAGGGGAAATATTATTATTTTTTGCTATTTCTTTATTAAACACACACACTCTCACACACACATATATATATATATATATATATATATATATATATATATATATATCCACACAGGGTGTTTCAGGGTTAACTGAAAATATGAACTAAGGACCTCAAAACAAGGAAAACATCCTCTGAAGGTATGTCCGCCATCTCTTTGTTTAAGAGTTATTCCCACCTAAAGATTTTCATCGTTATGAATTAATTATGTTATATGGCAAATCAAACCTATTTATTTGTCCTAACTTTATAATAAACATTAAAAGTAATATTAAATATTGTTGAAAGTAAAGCAGTGCATTCATATAGAATATTTTAATGATAATCCATCTGGCAGTGGATGAAGAGCTGGAGCATAATTAAATATTACTCCAACTACAGTAGCTCTTATTGCAGAAGTACAAAACAATGTTAAGATGCGTCAAACATCAAATATAGGTTCTCCTTACCTAGACGATTATTTGATGCTCCACGTGATGGGTTTCGGAAGGAATGATAGGTTTCCGAAGGAACACAAGGTACAAAACAGGCACCCCCCTGGGAGCGGCTTCGAACACATCTTTTCAGGATTTTTCGACTATTGCCATTAATAACACCCTAATGTCTATCATCCTGCAAAATGTCAAGTCTCTAGCTTTTTTTGGAAGTGCCTAATAATTTTGATGAGTGAATGAGTGATATAAATTCCGATTTTCCATCGCCTATATCTCAGAAATACATCAATGTAGAATTATGAAACTTTACAATTTGACTCACATCTATTAGTATAGTACCTGTGTGAAAATTCATTTTTTATCTTTAACCCTTTTGTTGCTCTGAACGAGTTAACTCATGTTCCACTGTCAGTACCCCTCACGCTCCACACGAGTTAACTTAAGTAAGTAGCTTCTCATAATGAAATAATACATTGTATTTTCTGTGCATTTCTAGAATCTCTAATGAATAAAATTTTTCTCTTAAGATTAATGTAACAAAGACTTTATATCTGAATTATCTTTTAATTGCTAGTTGTGTTGATTTCATTATTTGTGAATAGAGCTTCCCCCAGTTCTTCAAAAATATAATTTTCGATTTCATCAAATCTTATTCGTATATTAATTGAATTTATGCATTGTACAAGTATATTAATATCTATTAAAGAAAAAAACAAAAAAAAAACGGAACAACATAGTGTCCTACAATCGACATTGTTATAGATAATTGTTGGAGACTGAAGCTGGTGTGCCTCGCCGCCTAATTGCAGGGTCGTACTCAGATTTGTCTTTCCAGCCATATTGTTGCTGTGTATATTTTTCAGTCACAATTCGGATCGTGTTAAGTACGGTCGGTATAAATAGCCTCCTTAGATATGAGTGACGATGGGTGATTCTCGTTTTCGGTCTGATGAAGAGATAAGGCAAATGCTCCAGAAGAACACAGACAAAGATTTTGGAGATATTTCTTAAGATTCATTTCCATAATAGAAAATTTATTTTAGTTAAGAATAAAATTACAAATATAAAAGATATTTGACATAATTACAAATACATAACAAGAGGATGCTGAGAGAGATGAAAGAATCGAATGGTAGTGATGTTGAGATGAGGAGAGATTGGCAAGCATACAGGGGAGTTAGATGGATAAGCATCAAGAGTACCGGGCGCTGCGATTCGTTTCATTCGTCAGCAATGAAAGGGTTAACTAGTACAAAGTTAGCAAGCTTCTTTGAATTGGATGGAAAAAGTTTTGGACATGCCTACAGAGCGATACCCAAAGATATGCCTGCAAAAATTAAAGGAGCTTGCAGAGAGGTTACCAGAAAGAAAGAAATTTAACTGGTTCTTACAAGTAGAAGAAATTATTAAAACATTCGAAACTGCAGATATACTTACTGACATCTCAAATTCACTGGCAAGAAGAAAAGAAATTAAAACATTAATGGAGAAATATAAAACTTTTTTATTGGACCAAGATTAAAAAAGCGTCACTTTGTCTTCCTTTTGTCCCATGTATAGACTTGTTCTTAATCCAAACCGGGAAACACCTGCTTACCTAAATATGAACCTCCCATTTCCATTTTATAGAGTAATAGCCCAAATTAGAACAACTAATACATATTCGATAAAAATAAACTACAAAAAGACTACAATAGCCATAAACCCTAAAGAAATCTGTCCTATCTGCAATAGTAATCAGTTAGAGGATATTTATCATTTCCTAGTAGCATGCCCAATCTATAATCCATACAGAACCTCCTACCTTCCAGACATTATAAACATCTCTCCCAAAAATTTATTTATTTTCCTCAAAAATTTAAATGAATATCAAGCTCGAAAACTATACTATTTTACGATAGTGTCCCTGAACCTCTGAAAATTTCCTTTGGAATCTTGAAAATGTAAGATGTTTTAGGCACAATGTATGGCATATCTTATTGTTTTAATACTTTTATAAAATGCTTTCATTGAGTTCCATGATGTACCATGTTTTAATTTACTTTTGATTTCTGTTAGATGCTAATTTGTATTAATCTGTTAAATAGTAAGCACACATTCTTTTGTATGGGGCAATGCCCTAAAAACAAAGTATGTAAATAAATAAAAATAGTTCAAAGTTATGAGAGTGTAAAAATCGGCTCTAATACTTTGTGTAATATATTCACAATGTGTGTAGGCCAGAACTTGGCCTGGCGCACTACCGTACGCCTAGATATTTATCACATATAAATATAGCATGTCTTGTACTCTCTACAGTTCCTTTATAAGCGAAATTCTGCTAAGAGCCCTTAGAAATTATGTGGTCAGTTATGCTAATCGAGAAGTTGGGACATACATAAACAAGAAATTATTCAATTTCATCAAGTTATTTAGGAAAGTAACCAGAAACATTAGGAAAGTAACCAGAAAAGTACTCAGAAAATACGTATATATTATACCTCAAGTTATATACAGACCTTTGAAGGATGAATTCCGACATAAACACTTGCGCCATTCGCCTTTTCTCTTTGGATCCTTTCAATGTATATAACAAACTTTTTCCTATAAACTTGTATTACTTTTCCTACTTGCTGACCTTTGTAGTGACCTCGAACAACCTTTGAAAAGCCAAAAAAGAAAGTCAATAATTCATAACTACAAATGCAATAAAAAACCATGGCTAATATTAAGATAAAATTAATCTATAATATAAATATCCATAGCTGTGAAATGGGTGTTCTTCAAATTGACTTCTCCACTTATTATAGCTAAACAACAAATTAATATTAAAATAATTGATCACATAGTTGCAAATTAAGTTAGGAAATTACACACATTTATGTGTACCAGAAAATATCCCTCAATCCTGCTAGAGCACACTGTACACTCCCAAGGCTAAAGAGGGCTCGCAATCAAGAGATACAGCTGTGGCGAGAATACTCGGGCGTCACCTCTGAGGAACATCTTTCTCCGGCGAGTATTCTCGGGCGTCGCATCGAAAGGGTTAATTAGTTAGGAACCAGTAGAAACATGTAATTATTAATTAAAATCTATTATTAAAGCTTGCAATTTCCATATGACCAGTTAAAGCAAAAATGTCAGTTGGTCGTGCAGAGTGTGAAAACTTTATTACATAGGGAAAAACCTCCAATTCATCATATTATTTATTAGTATGACATTTCATAATGCCTAAAATGCGGCCAAAAGTCAACAAAAAAAAATTCTATAAAAAAGGGGGATTTTTTCATCATTGAGTTGGAATTTTTGATCAATTTGTAATCACAGACCCTAATAATCACAAAACATAAGTTTAATTATTATTATTATTTTAATTTTTTTCGATGCTCCACATTGTCTATGAATAGCATCAATTGCTGTTAATAGTTGCTCATAGTGATATACCACGACAGTGATATAGAATCCAAATTAAAATATGGAAAAAACAAATAACTAAACAGAATAAATAAAATTAAAGATTAAAAAAAAAATTAAATAGAAAACACAAATATAAATTAAAAATAAACATTGAATAAACTAAGTAATATTTATTGGATTTTGAAATAAAAAAGTTGCTGATGTTCTCATATTTTGTCATATATGTTAATATTCTTCAAGTGTGTAATAATATTGTCGACGTGGTGGCTGCTGTCAGTTTAAGATCAATGGCTAAACTTTTATTTCATTTTTACAAAGTGTTTTCGTATAACACAACGCCATATTGCATTCCACCATTTTTGATTTTTTTCATTTTCGATAAATTTGTAATCACAGACCCTAATAACAACAAAACAATAAGTTTTAGACCAATTGCTAAATTTTTTTCATTTTTTTCACGTTTTTTCATATAAAAATACGCCATATTAGATCCGCCATTTTGATTTTTTTTTTATTCTGTAACGAATTCGTAATCAGCGAATTTTGGGGGCCCAAAAACCCCTGAATACGTAATTGTAGATCGTTCCCTTAACTATGCAGCCATCTCGAAACCCAAGTACGACTGGCAAGTCTGGGGTCAGGTGAACTTGTAAATCTACAAGTATTTACTCGGCACAGAAGTATTTACTTTCGCTTATTCACACCAATTTGGGCGTTTACTTAGTATATACTTGCCGTACAAGTATTTACTTGCAAGTAATAGTAAATACTTTTTTTATTCACTTCAATTTTAGCGTTTACTTGTTATTTGAGACTCCGCGAATATTTACTCATCCTACTTGTTTTTATTCACCCGGCCCAATCAACTTGAATAAAAAAACAGATTAGGTGATAAAAATGTTTCAATATGTTCAAAAAATAAGTTCAACCAATTATAATGTATAATTAATAATTTTTTTAATTAATTTTTTATTGATAAATTAATATTATCATTAGTTCGATTTTTTTTTCTTTTTTTTTTTTTTTTTGACGGCGCATCTACATCTAAGTCATTAGCACCGACATCCAGGGTGCAGCGAGGAATTTTCCCAGCGAGCCCTGAGATGAGGAAATTCCTGCCGGAGTTGGGAATCGAACCCACCATCTCCCGCTTATGAACCCAAGGCTCTAGCCTCTAGACCACGGGAGACCCCGGTTTTAGATTATTCTTAACCAAAGCAGCATTGATGAAAACTGTACACTCAATTGCAAGAGAGAATAATAATACTAAATTACCTGCACTTCATCATCTTTCCGTACGGGCATTGTGCGAACATTATATTTTTGCCGAAGTTCTTTAGACAATGGTGCTGACATTAATTTTCTTCTTATGTGAGATGGAGCAGTGAAATGTCGTTTACGGTTCTTCCTTCGAGAGGATGTGACTAACTTGTTCATTTTCATGATGATGTGAAGGCTGGAAAGAAATATTTGTTTAACATAAAGATAAGATTCAGTACAGGCAACGAATGCTTAAAAACAGCTATAGATGGGAATTTTGGGAACACAATTTTTGACTTCGTAACTTTGTTTGGGCTGGATAGGAGGTCAACATATCAGAAGTCCTCGCCCGTAGCCTTTGTGCCGGGGGGGGGGGGGATTTAGAAGGTTCCGTTTTTCGGGTTTTCACTTATATCTCGGAAACCCTGCGTACTAGTGATATGACTATTCTATAACAAATGAAAGTTGATTAAAAATCCTACAAGTTCTATTCAATAAAGTTTTTTGAGATATCTTTCGTTTTTGAAATATCCGCTTTTGAAAACCTGTCATTTTGGGGGAAAACACTTTGGCCGCATATTTTTCCCCCGTTTTGACTGGATAAATTTTGGGAGGTGATAAAGGAACCTTAGGGGAACAAAAAATGTTATGTGACGATTTTCCGAATTCTCACACATAAGGGAGAAAACGACATTTTATTGTTTTTTCGAGACAAACGTGGTTTTTAGAAGAATAATCGTTGTAGCTCCGCCCCAGGGGGTTGTACTAGAAAGAAAGTGAGACCAATGGAAAGCTGAGTTAATTTACTATAAAACTAGTTGGGAGCAAACATAAAGATGAATGAATTTAAGTATGTCCATCTTACCAAAAGAAAGCTATTCTAAATTTCCTGCCTTTTTCTTGGTTTTTCTTACCAGCGTTACTCCTCAATGGGCAGGATCTGAGATTTCCGGGTTTCAGAAAAACTTCTTCATTTAACCAGCTTTCCATTCATGTATCACAACCCTGTGTTATTGAAGCAAGTGAACGATTTAGGAACAAAAGTTTGTAAAAAAATATGGATCTGTGAAAAGAAAATTAATTTTTTCCTCAGTTTTTCAAAAAGCTCAAAAGACATAGTTATTTTTAAAAATATTTACTTAAATATTAAGTAAATATTTATTTAAACCAATAAAAAAAATTACTTTAACAAAAATAAAAAAAGTTCTATAACAGTAAATAAATAAAATACACATTTATTTTGAATTTATTAATTACAGTAACTAATACTGGGTATAGGAGGTGGCCATAAATGAACCCCGACCACAAATTAATCTGAAAAATAATTATTTTTACATAGTTAACACATTTTTACAGGACTATCTATATCTTATTTACTATTAGGGATGGGATATTTAATTACCACAACAATCACACATGGGTTCACAAGAATCCCAGGGCGGCATCAGCATCAATTCAAGGTTAAGCATTGTTTTTTTTAATTATAAATACCTGTGAAAATGTGTTCAAATGTGTTAACTATGTAAAAATAATTATTTTTCAGGTTAATTTGTGGTTGGGGTTCATTTATGGCCACCTCCTAGACCCAGTATTAGTTACTGTAATTAATAAATTCAAAATAAATGTGTATTTTATTTATTTACTGTTATAGAACTTTTTTTATTTTTGTTTAAGTAATTTTTTTTATTGTTTTAAATAAATATTTACTTAATATTTAAGTAAATTTTTTTAAAAATAACTATGTCTTTTGAGGTTTTTGGAAAAACTGAGGAAAAAAAATTAATTTTCTTTTCACAGATCCATATTTTTTTATAAACTTTTGTTCCTAAATCGTTCACTTGCTTCAATAACACAGGGTTGTGATACATGAATGGAAAGCTGGTTAAATGAGGAAGTTTTTCTGAAATACAGAAATCTCAGATCCTGCCCATTAAGGAGTAAGGCTGGTAAGAAATATCAAGAAAAAGGCAGGAAATTTAGAATAGCTTTCTTTTGGTAAGATAGACATACTTAAATTCATTACTTTTTTGTGTTTGCTCCCAACTAGTTTTATAGTAAATTTACTCAGCTTTCCATTGGTCTCACTTTCTTTCTAGTACAACCACCTGGGGCGGAGCTGCAAAGATTTTTCTTCTAAAAGCCACGTTTGTCTCGAAAAAACAATAAAACGTTTTCTCCCTTATGTGTGAGAATTCGGAAAGACGTCACATAACATTTTTTGTTCCTCTAAGGGTCTTCTTTCACCTTCCAAAATATGGCTAGACATTCACGGGGCACCCTGTATATTTGCAAATTTGAACCATCATTATTTTCGTTCTCTAGGGGTTCTGAATTGTAAAATGTTCTAGTCGACACTTCCGGATTGCGCATGAGGTCAAACTTATAAGCGTGTTTCCTCCCTATGGATGGAGGGAGGAACCATGCTAAGAAGGATGATGGAAAACATGTTTTTTTTTTGTTTGTTTTTTTATACAACTCAGACAGAAAAGACAGTAAGTAATGGGCTAGGAACAACTCACACTTACAAGGTTAGTAGATATGGCCCACCCCTTCCCCTTTATCACCTCCCAAAATATGACTAGACATTTACGGGACACCCTGTATATTATGCTTATAATACAGATTTAATTGTGATCAAATCCGCTAAAACAAAAAAATTAGTAATAATGAACAAAACTGCATATATTAATAATATGAACAGTGTATCGGATGATAAAACAACATATAAAAAGGTGAGAGTCAATCCGGGTATAGAGTTAGCCGTTAAAATTAATAAATAAGTTGAGAATTTGCATAAAAATGGCTATATCGATATATACACAAAAAATAGATTAGTAGCTAACAATTATACAGAACCAAGGATCCATGGTTTGGTAAAACTGCATAAACCTGGAAATTATTTAAGACCCATAATTAATAATAATAATAGACCTAATGATAACTTAGCTAAGTGCATGCAGTCATCTTTAAAATGTTTAAATACATTATATGATTATGATATTAAAAACTCCAATGAGTTAAAAAATAAATTAAACAAGTTTAAAATTGATAAGGATAAAGAAAATGAATTAATCAGCTTCGATGCAGTCCTTATTTACCAATATATCAGTTGATGAATGTATTAAGATCATAGAAGGGAATTGGGAATTAATAAAAAATCATACCCCGATTAAAAATAAAAAGCTATATTCTAAAGGTATCAAATTATGTACGTCATTTGGTTATTTTAAATTTAACGGAGATTATTATAGACAAGTTTATGGTTTGCCAATGGGTGGTAGATTATCGGTTGTGTTAAGTAACGCCCTATTAAATAAGTTAATTTATGAACAACTCAGCAAAACTAGTGTTAAACCAGTGTTAATAACTAAATACATAGATGACTTATTATTAATAACTATAAAAGAAACATACCCTGAGCTATTAGAGCTGTTTAATTCTTTTCATAAAAGAATAAGATTTACCCATGAATGTACAAAGAATAATAAACTGAGATATCTTGACATGGATATTAAATTTGAAAATAATAAAATAACAACAAAACGGACAAAAAAAGATATATGTAGCATAAATATACCCGCATTTTAAATTTTAATTCAAATCATCCTAAAACTCAAATAATTAATACAGCTAAAAATCTGATTAACACAGCTATAAATATAACGGATAATATACACTTGAAAGAAATTAAAGGAAAAATTTATAAAATATTAGTGGATAATTTTTATCCAATAAAGTTAATAAATAAATTAAGGTTTAATAAAAAAAAAATAAAATTAAAATTAGTAGGCGCTAATGGCCAAGATGTAGATGCGCCGTAAAAAAAAAAAAAAAAAAAAAAAAAAAAAAAAAAAAAAAAAAAAAAAAAAAAAAAAAAAAAAAAAAAAAAAATTAGTAATAATACAGAGATTAGTCCAACTATAATGCAGGAATCACAAGAGAAACTAATAACAAAAACATGCAAAATTAAGGTAAGATCGAAGGGTAATAAGCCAAATTGAATAACTGATTATTTTAAACAATTAAATAAAACTAATGAAGAGAATGAAGAAATTACTAGTAGAGAACAGAATACTGTAATTGGAAATAATATAGCTCATAAATTAAAATATATTCCTAGATGAACTGAAAAAATAAAGACAGGTTTAAAGAAGTATGACCATACTAATTTAACGATTGGTTTTTATAATGATAATAAAATAACAAAAGCATTAAGTAATATGAAAGATAAGATAGATAGTATAAATAAACAAAATGTAATTTATCAAATTAATTGTAAGCAATGCATTGACAAAAGATATATAGGTGAAACTTCCCAAAATTTAAAAAATAGGCTAAAACAACACATTTCTAATTGTAATAACATTAAAAATATCAATACTACAGCATTGGCAAATCATGCCTTCATCAAACAGCATAGTTTTGATTATGATAATGTAAAAATTTTAAAAACAGTAAATGATAATAAAACTAGAAAATTAACTAAATCCATTTCAGTCCTCTAATATGGCTGTGAGATAATGAATGTTTTAATTTGTCTTAATTTGTAATTTGACTTGGTCCCTTTTAGGAATCATTTTTATTGATTTTATGACGTTTAAATGTAACATTATTTATTGACAGGACATGGTGAGTTTAAAATTAAGGAAATAACATTGATTAATTGTTTGAAGATGATATAATATCTTGGTTAATGGTAATTTATAAAGCGTGTTTTCTGCAGGATTTAGTAATTAACATACTATTTTAGATCTCCTGAAGATGAACGAATAGTCCGGAACAATGTGATGATAAAATAAAAGTATTTTTTTGAGCTTTGAAGGGTTATTCCTCACCTTGGTTGGTATTATCAATTAATACCCTTCACCTATTCATCAAAAAAACACTTTTTTCTATTCTCGACCGGATATCTCTTCAACGATGAAACCAAAAAAATAAATGGGACCTTCTAAACCCCCCCCCCCGCACAAAGGCTACGAGTGAGGACTTGTGATATGTTGACCTCCTAACTAGCCGAAACAAAGTTATGAGGTTAAAAATTGTGTTCCAAACATTTCCATCTATAAATCTTAGTTGCCTGGACTATTAGTCACTAAATTTCAGATTTCTCGATGAACACTGAAATTATTTTTACATTTGTAGGAAAATAGATAAAATAGCAAGGTAATATATCTTATAACCGTTATTTTTTTTTTTTTGGTACATCCTTGAAGAGTTATCTGGTCAAAACGGGGAAAAAATATGAGGCCAAAGTGTTTTTCCCCAAAATGAAAGGTTTTCGAAAGCGGATATTTCAAAAACGAAAGATATCTCAAAAAACTTTATTGAATAGAACTTGTAGGATTTTTAATCAACTTTCATTTGTTATAGAATAGCCATTTCGCTAGTACGCAGGGTTTCCGAGATATAAGTGAAAACCCGGAAAAACGGAACCTTCTAAATGGAAGCTGAAAACCTGAAGTCTGCAATATTTGTTCATTCGAATCTAACAAAAAAAATTAAATTCATTGAAATAAGATCACTGACCATTGGGATTGCAATGGTAGATAGTCAGGGTTCAGTCCTAATAAAAAAAAATGTAAAGAACTAAGTTCAATTATTATAAACAGGTATTTACAAAACATCCAAATAACAAATGTCAAAGACCTCTATTGAGTACTTTCTCAATTAAAAAAAAAGTCCGACTTGCAGGAACTGCATCATCTTAGCGTGATTCCGTTCTGATCCGTAATCTAATTTGGAAAGATTAAAATAGAAACAATTTTGGTTCCACTTTTCTTGAAAGGTCTTGATTTATGATTTTACCTGGATGCGTCGGCCAACCCCAGAAAGGCCCCTGCTAGTTACAAGGTCTTCGAATCTTGGAAATCTATATATCTAACAATAAATTGTTTTTCTTAGTTTACTTAACCTGTTCTATTGTCAAAAAAAACGTCCAACTATAAGCAATTAAAAAATAACAAGGAATAAAAACAGACAAAAAGAACCGCTTGAATAAACGAAATCAATTACTTTAAAGGTTTAAGCACTTATTTCTCCGATTGACATCGCCTAATCAAAACTTTCTTCAGAACCTTTTTTGTAGAGCATTTAGTAAACTTTCGAATGGTAGCCTTCCGCTTCCCAAGATTGTCATCCGTGTTCGGGATATTAACGAACGTATACAAAGTTACCAAAACTTTTCATGTCTGTTAAGAAAATATGTTATTCTAACCCTCCCTTAACTCCAAACGTAACCAAAATTTCAACATATTTGTTTTGATGAAATTTGAACATGCAGAAAATGTTTCAACTGAAACCCATGATTCTACGTAACCAAACCAAAAACGTTATTCAACCAATATTTTTCCAATTTTCTCGAAAACGGTTGAAGCTATCACCTTAAAAATGGTTTCATTCGTTGCTTATCCCAAGAAGCCTATAAAACGAGTACTTGCAAGCATATGAAGTAAGCGCAACAATTTTTTTCGCACGAATTTCGCTCCAAAAACCATGTTCCGGTAGGTGGATTCTGCTGGTTAACGAACTTGACCTTTCAAATTAGACGAAAGATTTTTGTACCAAATTTCATCAAAATCGGACCATTATTCGCTGACTTATGCCACGAACAGACAAATATATATATATATATATATATATATATATATATATATATATACATATATATACATACAAATTTGAACCACCATCATTTTCGGTCTCTAGGGGTTTTGAAACGCAAAATTTTCTAGTCGGCACTTCCGGATTGCGTCATGAGATCAACCTTATAAGCGGGGTTCCTCCCTATGGAGGGAGGGAGGAACCGTGCTAAAAATAAGTGCAGGTTGGTATTAAACCTCCTTCAACAAGTAGGAGTCGAATACGACACTTTCCGTTTCATTTCTTTTACGGTGATTATCTGAGCATAGGTTGAGGGTTTTAACCCTGAATTACCCTATCTATCTGTAGTCCTTTAGACAACAAACTGGAAAAGTAAGCAATTGACTTTTATTCTTCCTCGTAATCTTCATACATCTGTGGAAAACTGAGTATCAGTGCCGGATTCAACACCGCCTTGTGGTATACGTGACAACTTTTTCATCTTGTATGTAGACCTCCAGGAGATATTTCAGGACTCTTTACCATTATTTTACACGTTAATATAGTATGTTATTGTCTTTTGGTTATCGATGAAGAAATTCTACTAGAACTGGCCCAGTAAGAGGCTGAAGACACTGAAGAAGAATTTCAAAGTTACAAACGTGTAGTGAAACCGAAGCCTCTTGGAAGACTTGCTTACTCTTTACTTACACCTTACATGAATAAAAGGTTGGAAAATCACCATATTCCAAAAACACTACAAAATGAACATGTACACCTAGCGATCACACCTCCACCACCAACTCCTTAAAGTTAAGAAATACATAATAAATGCTCCTTCTATGTATGGAAAAAGAAGAGGAAGGGAAACCAAACATGTCTTTAGTGCAATAAAAGTATTCGAGGTGATTATAAAAGAGAAATATGTCTGTCCTGCCACGCAAAAAATGAAAAAATATTGTATATTATTTTGTGGAAATATTTTTTTTAATTAATTATAAATATATTTTTAATAAATATGCCTTTCTTTTATTAAAATTGTATTAATTTTAAACCAATAAACATGGTTATTTGGAAAATTAAGTAATTTTTTATACTAGATGTCGTATCCGACACCACCTTGTGTTATGTGTACTGAAAAACACCTCGAGGGAGGAGCAGTTAATGATGATGTCGCAGATAATAAATGTTTTGAAATCTTACTAAAACAGGACTCTACATCTAGTGTATATTTTGTAATAAAAATAAATCTATAAAGACAAATAGAAAAAAAAGTAATAAAAAACCAAATTTAAATATGTATGCCATCTTAAGAATACTTTAAATTACAAACCCAATCTTAAAACATTTGAATGACAAAATAAGTATAATTTGCTAGAAGTGCATTTATAAAGCAGGAAAAAATATTAAAAAAATCATAGAGAATGGTCAATAAGAATTAAACAACCCATTAATTTTAACCAAGCTTTTATAACAAAGGTATTTAAGATAAATTATAGAACACAAGTGACTTTTGAGATATTTAATTGACAACAATGTTTGATCCAACAAATAAATAAATTGATTCATTATCCAGCCGCAAAAATAAAATGATATATCAAATACAATATAAACAGTTCACATAGGATTAACTTAAATTAATGGAGGTTTGTCCATACATTTAACTCCACAAAAAAAAAAAAATAAAAATAAAGATCCATCTTGTTAAAGCGTAATAATTTTGGGTTTGAAGCTCCCTTTTAATTATGTGCACCTATATTCAAGTATTGTAAATAACATAATTTCAAAATAGTAATTACTAACATGCACAATGTAATATATTAGTGAATCTTCTCCTAAAAATAGCAAAATTAATCCCTTAAGCATTATGTCCCATGATTAGTACTAAGTTGTAATAAAATACTAATCAAAGAAGTTAAAATGAATACTGTCTGGAAATAATCCAGACATATATATTTGTAAATAAAGGACAACAAAAAATTTTTTTTGTAAAAGAAACGCCAACTGAATTACTTCCATAACAATAACAATAACTCCTTACGATGTTTAAAATCTCAGTAGTGCCATTCATCAACTTATTTAAAAATAAATCGATTACATATCAAAGTGTTTTCTTGCATGACACAAACAAAAGGAGTTTTTTTTAATTTGATCTAAATATGTTAAATATTGAGTGAAAATGGAGCAATGTATTGATTTCTCAAAGCTAATAAGAGAACACAGAAGCATTGGACTCAATGCAAACAAAATGAATAATAACGCAAAAGAAGGCTGATCTGAAAATAGCTTATAAAATCTACATCTAATTAAGAGAAGTTAAGTTAATAAAGAAATATTAAAATTAAAATTGTAGAGGATTTAAAGCTATATGACAGTACTTACAAAGATATTTGTGGATAACAATAACTACACAAATATCCACGTGAGGTGAAAGAGGGACCTAACACACATTATTCTAGGAGAACTTGATATTCCAAAGAGCAATGAACTTTCCGCAATTAATCTTTTTAACACAGAAGCCAGACAAAGTTTTTACTTAATGTGTAATTCAGCCTTATTAGATCATCAAATTAGTCGTTAATTTTAAACATAACAAGCTAATAAGGTAGAAGCATTAAAAGTCTCTTTAAAGTGCATCAAATCGATTATTATTACCCCTTTGTCCACTATTGAACTCTAGCACTATTATCAAGCCAGTATTCTCACAAAAATAATTCAGGATATTCGAAATGCCCCAGAAGACTTAAATACCAACAATAGTAACAAGACAGGGGGTGTTGCTTTAATCATTTGAGCGATGGACATCTGAAATTCAAAACTCTTGAACTTTTAAGAACTATTTTCTCAGGCTGAGAGTGATAAATCAAGATCTGGTCTTTTTTGAAAGCAATTTCATAAGCTTTCTGTCCGCTAATCGAAGTCAATGCACGTAAAATAAAATGCCCAAGGTGGAGATAATCGGATTTCGGCTATGATGTTAAATAAAACTACATTTTTATTAAAAAAAAAAAAAAAAAAAAAAAAAAAAAAAAAAAAGGAGAAAATAAAATTAATTTTATTCATTAACCATAATGATCGAACGCTATTACAAATCTCCACCTTTACAATCACACAGCGGTCAACGATCTCTTCTGAATAAGATAAAATACGTTTTCTACATAAATCCATCTCTTTAAAAACTGTAGATTGTTCCGTCCAATGCGCCTTAGAAGCCGAGAAATAAAATAAAATAGGTTGAAAGTGCTTTATTTTTTATATGGAGTTTAGAAAATGATATCGACATGATTCTTTCACCAATTCATTCGTTTTACTGAGTAGATTAAAGGAAAAATATAATCGTTAAACAATAATTTATATATCGTCAAATAAATTCAAAAATATGCTTACGTTTTCAAGTAAACTAGTATTATACATTTTTTACTCCAAAAATAATAGCAGATTTAAACTCAGCACCCCAAGAAACCCTAATGTATCATCATGTAATATCATTGAAAACAAAAAATAATGATTTTTCCCAGTCTAGAAGAGACTAAAAATTTTTAAGTGAAAAAGTAACCAGACGTTTTAAAATTCAATATCTCCCCTTGAGATTATCCGATTTTACGTCATTGAAATCTTTCAAAAGAAGAAAGACTCCTTTTTCTAACCATATAAATGACTGTTGTATTAACTCTAAATGTACTTGCGAAAAATGGTTCTCAAAGTAAAAATAAAATGTAAACGTTTTTGCATATAACGTCAATCCCAGAACTCGTAAAAACACCCCGATTGGAAGGAAATGTGTCTCATTGGACTTGGAGGGTCTTTATCGACCCTCCAAGTTTGGATTGAATCATGTAAATATTCCCCGGTGAGTCTCGGCTAGGTCAACAATATCTACCAGCTCTCTGCGTGTATGTTTGTTATTCATACCTATACACGCCATTTGACCGATTTTAACCAAACTGGGCACACAGATAGGTTATGTATGACCCAGAGAGTCTCGTAGGCTAGGTCAAAAACATCTACAATCTGTCTGTCTGTATGTATGTTCCTTAAGGGGCCCCTACACGGTCAGTAATAATGAAATTACCTTATCAAAATGACAGTAATAATGATAGTGTAAGGTGGACAAAGTTGGAATGACGATCAGTAAAATATGACAAATTCACACCGTTTGACCAAACTTGGCACACAGGTAGATCTTGATCCGGGGAGTGTCGTAGACTAGGTTAAAAAAATCTACTAGCTGTCTGTCTGTATGTATGTTCCTTATACAAATTCACACCGTTTGACCGATTTTGACCAAACTTGGCACACAGGTAGATCTTGATCCGGGGAGTCTCGTAGGCTAGGTTAAAAAAAATCGATTAGCTGTCAGTCTGAATGTTTGTTCTTTATAAAAATTCACAACGTTTGACCGATTTTGACCAAACTTGGCACACTGATAGGTCTTGATACGGGAATTTCTTAGGCAAGGTCTAAAACGTCTATTACCTGTCGTTCCGTTCTTGAGGGAAAGGGGTTACTTTTTTTTTTATCAGTGGTATCCTCTCAAAATTTAAATATCGGGGTTTTGAAGGTGCTAAAAACAAATCTAAAATCCGTTTTTAAATAAAAAATTGTTTTACTACTGTTATTCTGAACTTTATAGTAGTCATTATTTAGGCAAAATATTTACGTTTAAGTTTTTCACGGTTAAGTTGAGTATAAATTTATTTTACGGGACCCACTTCTTTTGAGAGAATAACGAGAACATAGTTTCAATTAATCTTCTTGTAGCGGAAAATCATTTGAAACAAACTGGGATTTTCTCTATTATCTTTATACAATTCAGATAGCTCTATCACCACTGATGGGCATAATTTTATTTTGAAATAAAAATACGAAGTTATTCGTAATTTATATATTTCTTAATACGAATATGAAGAAAGTCGTATACATAGGTGTGAATAGAATTTATTTATATACACGTATATTTTAATTGTATAAATAAAAATAACATTTCATTCACCAGGAATTTCCATGAAAATACAAAACTACTAGAAATAAGATTTTTCGAGGGAAAGAAGATTTTACGCAATTTTTAAACCTAGCCTACGAGACTCCCCGGGTCATGACCTATCTGTGTGCCAAGTTTGGTCAAAATCGGTCAAACGGTGTGAATTTTTATAAAGAACAAACACACAGACAGACAGATTGTAGATGTTTTTGACCGAGCCTACGAGACTTGCCGGTTCAAGACCTATCTGTGTGCCAAGTGTGGTCAAACGGTATGAATTTGTATAAGGAAAGAACATACAGACAGAAAGCAGGTAGATGTTCAGACAGCAGGTTGACCTAGCCTACGAGACTCCCTGGGTCATGTCCTATCTGTGTTCCAACTTTGGTCAAAATCGGTCAAACCTTGTAGTTTTGTATCAGGAACAACCAGAGAGACTAATCGGCACTAATAGCCAAATAGTTGATGCGCCGTTAAACACTTAAAAAACTAAGATTTTACCCAAAACTGCATAAAATCTCCCTTTCCCTAGAAAAATATATTTTTTCTAACCCGGATTATCTAATGTAATGTAATCCAATTACAGGCATGTAATGGCCATTCCCATTCCTGTAATTGTAATGGAAATTGCAATTACTTTTTTCCATTCGAAGTAATGGGAATCAAAAGAACAGTAACCATTACTTGTAATTGGAAAATGTAATTGCAATTTCTATTACCATTACAGTAAAGGGAATGGGAATGACAATTACTTTTTTTCAAAAGGAATGGGAATTTTTAATGGGAATGGGGATTCCATTTTTAACAACTCTGCCTCATAACACCTATATAAGAATCATTTAAAGTACATGTTTTATCATCCACCCTCTCTACCCACCCACCTCCCCCCCAAAACAAAAAATCTTCTTGGTCAAAAAAATTTAATGACACCATGTAAAGCAGCACGTTCAACTATTTAAAATAGCTACTTTTCTTCGGAGGGCAGTGATATAACAAAACAGAAAAATCTTTCAATTCTTAATAAAAATAAAGTTTCAATTCTTAAAACAGTAAGCATTGGACGCATACATAATTATAAAAATAATAATTTATTTTTCTAATAATTCCTAACAATCAATTCAAAAACTGTTCAAAGGTTTGGCCCCTTGCAACAATACAGACATTACATCGTAAATTGACAAACTGGGTGGCATTTGTCCATTGCTCTGCTATAATCCAAATCTCTAATGTGTCCCCATGCGAAGAAAGCCAAGAGCATGAGGACTGAAGATCGAGCTGGCCAAGATACTGGCCCACCACGTCCTATCCAACGCCATGGATAGTTAAGTGTCCAACCAATTTTGGACGGCCCCCCCCATAATGGGCTAGAATAAGACCTAGCTTGCCAATCTTTGGGACAAAAGGACTTCCTCCAAGAACACCGACAGTTTATTATCGAGGAATTTGTGGAAAGGACTCTGCGTCAAGTCGAGGGATAAAAAAATGGAGACCTATTATTTCATTATTCCACACAAACTCAGAGGCATACTTACTCCTATAATTTTTCTTGGGAGGGGGGGGGGGGGGGGGGGGGTAAAGGAGGTGGTGGTGGGGCTGGAAGGATGAGTGAAGGGGGTAGAAGATAAAAATATACATTTAATGATTTTTGTATAGGCATTATGAAAGAATGCCTATTCACAATTGTGTTTTAGTTTTTTGCGTTTTTCTCGGAAAAGAAGCAAAAATGAGAAAAATTCCAAAGGACTTTTTTTCATCTTACATTGACTCCCAAAGTTTTGCCATTTATTTTGGGGTGATTCAGGTCTAAGAAGCGAAACCCTAGGAGGTGATTGTAGACACGATTTCCAACAAAAAAGTTCATTTGAAGTATGGCCCGATTCCGAAAGGAAAAGGATCTATGTCCAATTTTCTGTTTTTTTAATGTACTCATGTTTTTTAATGAATAAGAAAGGTTTTCTCAAAATTTATTCAAGATAATTAAATTCTTATTATGCTATCATAAAATAGATAAAATTTCCTTTAAAAAAACAGTAATTTAATTCACTATAACTATTATTAAAAGATACTTTCTGGACGTCCAATAACGCACTTCTGTTTTTATCAATGAATTAGAGTTTTTTCAGGATTTTTTTCCTCAGCCCCCTAACGGACTACAGATTCAATATTTACACGAAAACTTCTACATTTAGTAAGCATTAAATCCATGTAAATGAAGTGGAGGTTTATTGAGGGATAAATTGAACGATTGGCCTTCTATAAAAAAAAATGTGGAATTCAGTTTTGTTACTTTCAAATACCTTGAGTGAAGAAATTAAAAATTATTCGTTTTTTATTGGCCAAACTGTGAGAATCCATTGTCCCGTCTGGAAGCAATAGAAGTAACTGAAAGAAATGACTGGAAAAGTTTTTCATTTAAGAGGTGTGTCACATTTTGTGTTTTCCAATTTATTATTGATTTATATTTTACATAATGTATTTGGCACCCAGTTTTGACAAGAAATTTTGAGCGGAGAATTTAAAAGGATTTCAGGGTAGTTGAATAATTGTAATCCAAAATTTACACGTAATTTGAAAAATTTTCAAACAAAATTTGAAATAAAACTAAAAATTTTGCAAAACATTACTGGAGGTTAAATGCTAACCCTCAGTTAGACCGCAACATTTTGTGGACAGACAAAGCCACATTCACACGGAATGGAATATTTAACAGTCCCAATTCGCATACTTGGTTTCATGTTAATCATTATGCCCTGTGAAGATCACACAGTCAGTGACAGCTCCAAGTTAACATGTGGTGCAGAGTTCAGGACGAATATCTTCTTCAGCCAATTACCAACAGGTTCGATTCAACATATTTGTTAACCTACATTCAATTTAAACACGATCAACCTCTTGCATTGAAAAACGTTCTGCTTACACATAGCTTGGATTGCTGTCCTGCAAACACCATCGCTGTTAGAGAGTGTATGATGAATCCACTGTCCAAGTTCATAGAAGTCCAATTGCAAATTCGGCAAATTTCAAATATATTAGCAAATTTTTTAGTGCCAACTACATCATGTAAAAGATAAATCAATGTAAATTTGTTATACACAAACTTTAACATATCTCCCAAATAAAAACACTTTTTCAATCATTTCTTTTAGTTACTTTTTATTGCTTCAAGACTGGACAATGGATTCCGTTACAGTTTGGTCAACAAAAAATGAATAATTTTTAATTACTTCACACAAGGTATTTGAAAGTAACAAAACTACATTCCACATTTTATGACAAAAGGAAGCCTATCGTTAAAATTGTCCCTCAATAAACCTCCACTTCATTTGCATGGATTTAATGCTTACTAAATGTAGTAGTTTTCGTGTAAGTATTGAATCTGTAGTCCGTTAGAGGGTTGAGGAAAAAAATCGCAAAAAAACTCTGATTCATTGATAAAAACAGAAATGCGTTATTGGACGTCCAGGAAGTATCTTTTAATAATAATTTTAGTGAATTGAATTATTATTTTTTAAAGGAAATTTTGTCTAATTTATGATGGCATAATTAGAATTTAATTATCTTAAATAGATTTTTTTAAAAAAAACCTTCCTTATTCATTAAAAAACATGACTACTTTAAAAAAAAGTCCGACTCGCAGGAACTGCGTCATCTTAGCGCGGTTCCATTCATATCCCTAGTGTTATTTTGTAGACTTAGAATAGAAACAGTTATTACTTTGTTTAGATCATTCCTAATGTAAACAAATACGAAAAAAACAAAACAAGATTTTCGGCTAGGGATGAAACTATCCTAAGCAGAAATTACTCTTTCTGCCGTCCCAAGTTTCGGTCTACGAAGACTCTTCTACGAATATATTTCTAATTTACTTAACTTGCAGTGCTAACATATCCATTTTACTTTTAAATGCAATTAAACAAAATAAAATTGTACATGAAAATGAGAAAGTAGTGTTATTTTTTATTGAACTACGGCCACATTCAACCACAAAATATAATTATATTTCTAGTATAGCATTTGGCTGCATGACTTCCTACAGGTAAAGGTAACTGTCAGCTGTCCTAGAATGCTTGATGAGAACAATGAATCTTGATTTATGAAGTGCAATAAAAGCCTACCTGAACCGGCCTACTACCTCGACCCGGACTGACCCTACACGGAGAATATTTACGTTTTCAGTTCTGTTACAGGTTCAAAGAATTTGTATTTATTCCCCTGTTTTATTGAGAAATACATCCTCCTCCTAGAAGCAATGACAAAATAACAAGAAATAAAAACAGACAAAAAGAACCGTATAAATAAACGAAATCAATTATCGTTTATCAAACTTCTAAGTTAATCAAAACTTTCTTCAGAACCTGTTTTCTAGAGCATTTAGTAAGCTTTCGAATGGTAACCATCCGTTTACCAAGATTCTCAACCGTTTTCGAGATATTACTAGTTTTGGGGGTCTCCCGTGGTCTAATGGCTAGCGCCTTGGATTCATAAGCGGGAGATGGTGGGTTCGATTCCCAACCTCCGGCAGGAATTTTATCATCCCAAGGCTCGCTGGTAAAATTCCTCGCTACACCCTGGATGTCGGCGCTAATGACCTAGATGTAGATGCGCCGTAAAAAAAAAAAAAAAAAAAAAAAAAAAAAAAAAAAAAAAAAAAATTACTAGTTTTGATGAAATTAGAACATGCAGAAAATGTTTCAACTGAATCCCATAATTCGAAGTACCAAAATCAAAGACAAAAAGAACCGTTCGAATAAACAAAATCAATTACTTCAAAGTTTAAGCACTTATTTATCCGATTGACATCGCTTATTCAAAACTTTCTTTAGAACCTTTTTTGTAGACCATTTAGTAAGCTTTCGAATGGTAATCTTTCGCTTCCCAAGATTGTCAACGGTTTTCGAGATACTAACGAAAGCATAAAAGGTTACCAAAACTTTTCTTGTCTGTTAATAAAATATTTTATTCTAACCCTTCCTTTACTCCAAACGTAACCAAAATTTCAACATATTAGTGTTGATAAAATTCAAACTTGCAGAAAATGTTTCAACTGAATCCCATAATTCTAAGTACCAAAATCAAAGACAAAAAGAACAGTTCGAATAAGCGAAATCAATTACTTAAAAGTTTTAAGCACTTATTTCTCCGATTGACATCGCTTATTCAAAACTTTCTTTAGAACCTTTCTTGTAGACCATTTAGTAAGCTTTCGAATGGTAACCTTTCGCTTCCCAAGATTTTCAACCGTTTTCGAGATATTAAGAAATTATACGAAGTTCCCAAAACTTTTTATTATTTCTGACAACAGAAAATTGGTCTCATTTTACCTATCCTGTTTTACACACACATACATTTTCCTTACAAATACAACATAAGAAATTACAAAAATAAAAAGCAATAAAAAACCAAGGGAAAGAGACAAAAATTACAAAAATAACGACAAAAACCCGTTCATAAGAAAAAAACAGACGTATTTGAAGTTTTAAGCACTTATTTCTCCGATTGACATAACCTAATCAAAAATAGTTTTAGAATCATTTTTGTAGAGAATTTAGTAAGCTTTCAAATAGTTTCAATCCACTTACCACGATTTCCCAACCGTGTTCGAGATATTAATGAAAGCATACGAAGTTTCCAAAACTTTTCATGTCTGTTCATAAAATATTTTATTCTAACCCTTCCTTAACTCCAAACGTAACATAACTTTCAACATATTAGTTTTAATGAAAGTAGAACATGCAGATAATGTTTCAACTGAATCCCGTTATTCTAAGTACCCAAACCAAAAACGGTATTCAAAAACTATTTTTCCAATTTTCTCGACAACGGTTAAAGCTATCGCCTTGAAAATGGTTTCATTCGTTTTCCTAGCCCAAGAAGCCTATAAAACGAGTACTTACAAGCTTATGAACTCAAAAACGTAAGCGTTACGATTTTTTTCTGCGCGAATTTCGCCCCAAACGCCATCTTCCAGTGGGCGGATTTTGCTGGTTAACGAACTTGACCTTTCAAATTGGACGACAGATTTTTGTACCAAATTTCATCAAAATCGGACCATTCGTCTTCTACCTAGAGAGCGAACAGACAATATATATATATATATATATATATATATATATATATATATATATATATATATACATATATATATATATACAAATTTGAACCACCGTTATTTTCGGTTTCTAGGGGTTCTGAAACGCGAAATTTTCTAGTCGGCACTTCCAGATTGTTTCATTGTATCAACCTTATAAGCGGGGTTCCTCCCTATGGGGGAGGGAGGAACCGCGCTAAAAACAGAAAATTGGATATAGCTCTTTTTCCTTTCGGAATCAAACCATACTTCAAATGAACTTTTTTGTGGAAATCATGTCTACAATCACCTCCTAGAGTTTCGCTACTTAGGCCTGAATCACCCAGTACATATATATATATATATATATATATATATATATATATATATATATATATATATATTCAAACCTCAGCATTAGCTGATTTTATGCTTAAATTGAGTGACAATTAATTTTAAGAAAAAGAAGTCCAATTATGATTTAATGTTAAGAAGAAAAAAATAAAAAATAAAAAATAAATAAATAAATAAATAAATAAATAAAATAAATAAATGTATATATCTATATCGTAAATTGTTTAACTAATGTAAGTTGTTTAGCATAAATAAAAGGTTTTCATTTCATATATATATATATATATATATATATATATATATATATAAATATATATATATATATATATATATATATATATATATATGGGGTCGATAAAGTAGTACACTCTTGGTTCAAATTAACTACTTTATTTGGTTTGTTTCACCCGTCATGTTTCGTGCCTTTCGCACCTCATCAGGGGCTTTCCTACGCAATAAATTTTTATTTTTTTTTTGTAAATCCTAAACTTAAATTTTTTTACATTACTATACATCTATCTTCTTCCCTAAATAAATTTACATTTCAATATTTAAAATTTTATCTTAAATCTTAATCCTACCTTATCAGGAAGTCCTCTCGTCATGTTGTCTAGCTTGAGTCAGGCGTTGTACTGAAAAGTCATCTGTGATAATGAATATGGCTGTTTGTATCGATTCTATAGCTATTTTAATGGTATCGATTATTGGTAAATTTTTCTGTGAGGTTTAATTTATAATACTATGAAAAATTTGGTGCACATTCTTTAAATCTGTTTTTTTATTTATGGCAGTGTTGGAATTTTTAATTATATAGATATTTTCTTTGATTTTTCTTTTTAATGTGTTCCTCTCTTTATTTAAAATGTGAACGTCCTTAGTTAAAGTTATGCTTTAAAGTTAGTGCGTGTTCTGTCAATGTTGCCCTGTTTTCTTGAATGAAAGATTTGAATGAAATAAATCGATATTTTACTTTTAATTACCATCCTTCAATAGCCAATAGACTTAAACAAATATGTAAAGATGTAGGTAAAATAAGTTGGAAATATGGTAACAAAATAGAAAATAGTTTTAGCAATATTAAAGACAAAATTAAACCAATAAGTACAAAGAACAATATATACAAAATTGATGTAACGATTGCAACGCGTGCTACATTGGGGAATCGGCACAGCTATTGCAAAAGAGAATCGTGCAACACGCAAAAAGCATAGACACAAACGAAAACAGGACAACATTGACAGAACACGCACTAACTTTAAAGGATAACTTTAACTTTAAGGACGTTCACATTTTAAATAAAGAGAGGAACACATTAAAAAGAAAAATCAAAGAAAGTATCTATATAATTAAAAATTCCAACACTTCCATAAATAAAATAACAGATTTAAAGAATGTGCACCAAATTTTTCATAGTATTATAAATTAAACCTCACAGAAAAATTTACCAATAATCGATACCATTAGAATAGCTATAGAATCGATACAAACAGCCATATTCATTATCACAGATGACTTTTCAGTACTATGTCAGACTCAAGCTAGACAACATGTTGAAAGGACTTCCTGATAAGGTAGGATTAAGATTTAAGATAAAATTTTTAATATGGAAATGTAAATTTATTTAGGGAGAAGATAGATGTATAGTAATGTAAACAAATTTAAGTTTAGGATTTACAAAAAAAAAAAGAAGAATTTATTGCGTAGGAAAGCCCCTGATGAGGTGCAAAAAGGCACGAAACATGTCGGGCGAAACGAACCAAATAAAGTAGTTAATTTGAACCAAGAGTGTACTACTTTATCGACCCCCTGCCAGAAAAAGAAACAAGAAAAAGTGGAATATATATATATATATATATATATATATATATATATATAGTGAGAGAGAGAGAGAGAGAGAGAGAGAGAGAGAGAGAGAGAGAGAGAGAGAGATTCATTACGGGATCACAATTTGTATAACAAGAGCTAGATGGCACAACCTGTTTGGGTAGGCCTACTCAGCTTTTCAAGAACTCTCAAGGAACTTCTTTCTTGGAAGCAAATAGGTAGTAAGCCTATATTTGTACATACCCAACAATTAATTATTTTATCCCATCACCTATGACAGAGTTTCATCAGTTTAACTATTAATATCATTTTATTAATTCATTTGTAGAACTCTACACACACAGAATGCTTTTCATGATTGATTCTCTGGATAGAAATTTATGACAGAATATGAATAGACTCGTATTTAATCACTAAATTGTATGTATGGTTAATGTTATGTAAAATTTAAAAAAAACAAAAAAGTTACTGATCAAGAGTAAGAAGGAATAAGTTAATTAATATAATGAATTAATGATATTCACATAGGCAGCAATTAATTTTAAGCATTCTGCTCGAAGCTGAAAAGTTACCATATAAAGAGTCATCTCTTGAACTCCTTCAAATATTTCAATACATAAAAATGTTAACAATTGGAACTCAATTTATCAGGATGAAAGTTTAAATTTTAAAGAAACAATTATTTTAAGCTAGTTTCAGTATATCTTTTATCATCATTCTCCAGGGAAATAAAATGATTTTTTACCATGATGCATTTTTTTATTTCAATTTTGGATGGAGTCAAAGCAGATCACCATTTCCAAAACACCTCTTATGCAAAGAATTCCGTGCCATAATAGAGATAGGAAGGAAACAGAAGACACACTGATATCATCACATACAAAGCAGAAAATGTGTATTGTAGTCAACGTGATAATGAAAGTCATAGTATTAGACAGCTATGTTTGCTCTTTTCTTTACAGCATATATATTCAGGAATTAAAATTATTATGAACTACTATATAGGGAATGTTTTGAGAAGAAGAAACTATAATCATTTTAATTATAATATATTCTAATCTTAAATAGTATCAATTATAATTAGTTAATAAATTGCAGCATTACTAAGGGCAAAAGAATTATACAAAACAATAAAACCAAAAAAATATAGATATAAAGAGTTGTAAATAAATATGTCCCTCTATATAAATATTCACAATATGAGAATAATTTATAACAAAATATACATGTATAAAGATAATATAGATATAACCAAGGTTTTTTTGACTCCTCTTATAAGGATATCATAGAATGTTCACTTGTTGGTGCAAAACGAGTAGTAAATTAAAAAAGAGTAATCAAGATTATAGAGAAACTTTAGAAGATAAACTAAAGCAGCAATGAGTAAAATAAAAATAACACTTATTACTACTCAACATAAATGTTTAAGTGTTTTTGTATCACAAATTAAAAAAAAAAAAATAAAAAAAAATAAAAAAAAATGTATAAGCAAGTAAGAAAAAGTGAATACAATACAAAAGTATTAAACTAAATATTTTAACTTCTTAGAATACAAGACATGGTAAGAAAAAAGTATGTTTGATGTGTTAATGGAGTAAAATAATGAACTAGGCATCAGAACAGATTTAAAGAAGTGATGTAATACTGATTTAGGTAATTGGCTTTACTGCATTAGAAAAGAAGGGCTACAATTATTATTGCAAAAAAAAACAAAAAAAAAACAAAAAAAAACTGGTGATTTCTGTTCTTTACAGAGAATATTTACTTACATTGAATCAGGGGGTTCCCATTTCATTAATTAATTTTTAATAATGGGGCCAGGAGTAAATATGTTCTCCATGTTAACACTTTTTCTACAACCACATCTAAACTTAATAAAACATATGTTTTTTGGGTTTTTTTTTTAATATTAAATAGAGTTTACTAATATGAAATAATGAGTTAAAATCATTTTTCATATATTCAAAAAATTAATTATGCTAATATAATAAATAGCTGACATTATTAGTGAATTGCCTATGAGGCAACTGATTCATGCATATCAAATATTATTTTATACTATTTAATATTAATGTCTCCAATGTATCTTTGATAACATTTAACAATTATATAAAAATATAAATTTAATAACAATCACTCACAATGTTTTTCCTGTAGAATATGATATATAATTAGTTTGAGTTTCTATAAATAACGATTTAATGCTTTTAAATTGATCATGTATATATTATAGCAAACAGCTATGTAATAAATGCGTGCAAGTGCAGTTTTATTTTATGTATTATTTGACTATACCACATAAACAGAACAAAAGAAACATTGTGAGCATATTAATAATTTCTGAAAATGAATCAATGAAAAAAAAAATTCTCAACAAAATGAAACAGTCAATCAAATTAATACATTAGCATGTGAGATAATAATTATTTATTTAAGCCTGCTTAGTTGTATGTAATGGTGTTTGTTTAAGTTGAAGAATAATAGAACGCATTCGAGATACATCTTTACTAGTTCTACTGGATTTAGGGTTGAAGTCACACAATTTTGCGATACGTTCCCATTCTGTTCCAGGTTCAATTGCACCAGTGTCAGCTACAAACTGCTTCTCAGCATTTCTGTTATAGCAAAGGAAAAAATGTAAAATTTGTTGATTATTAAAATCAATAGTAATAATTGACGTAATAGTGATTCTTACACTTCATAAAAAGTCCCAGACAAAAATATTCAAGACCAATTCTATTAGAAATCAAGCCTTAAAATAATGTATAAAGTACTTCTATGATTAGAAAAATAAACCAATTGTTCATCAAGGTTTATTATTGAATACTCTAGAGCTTTCTACAAGTATAAAATTAAATTCTGCCATGAAGATAATCTTTCATCTTCAAGAAGAGGGTCTGTTTGCAAAGACCACATACAGTTACTTTTGAAGTAGCAGTAGTGATTTTTAACAGTTACTCGCAATCGCTGATAAATGGCAAGCAATATTTATTAATAAAAAGGTTAATATGATCAAAATCAATGGTAATTGTTAAAATAAGGGGCCTCCTCACGGATTTTTTTTGCCCGTTGGTTCTATATTGTATTTAGACGCACTAAAAACGAATCAGTTAAAACAAAGAGTCACTATCAAATAGGAAAAAAGTTATTAAGCATTAAAGTTAACTGTTTTGCAGGTTATGAAGGCTACCGTAAACAACGATATTTGTAAACACACATATTTTAATCATTTTTTTTCTCTCTTTTTAGTTAATACGATCAAAATTATGGTCGTTGGTTCTATAATATATTTTGTTGCACTAAAGACAAATCCATTTCAACAAAAAAATTTCTCTCAACTATGAAAAAAGTTATAAGGAATTCAAGTTAACTGTTTTGCAGGTTATGAAGGATAACATAAACAATGACATCTAAACACACATTTTTATTTCTTTTTTTTCTCTTTCTTTTCAGATATTATACATTTATTTCTCATTATAAATGATATGTGCTATGCGTTTCAGCTCGCTCAAGAAGAAATCAAAACTCTAGTTAATCTGACTCGCTAAAATTAATAGAATTCTATTAATTGCTGCGAGTATGAAACCAATCGCTTTTTTGTTGTCAGGAACATTGTAAAAACGAACTAATTGTAAAAGACCCACTTTTTTTCACTAACATAAACAGAGCTTTTTCACAAACACTAATTCACTGTTGAAGGTTATTTTACTCCCAGCAAGAACCAATAGAATTGCTCATAGGAATCCTCCAATAGAAATGCAAAGGAGTTATGCCCGTGTGCTGAATCACTGTTAAAATCACTACTGTTACTTCAAAAGTAACTGGATGTGGTCTTTGCAAAAAGACAGACACCAAGAAGACTTAAAAGATTTAATGAAACTAAAACTCCTAATTAATTAGTTCATATGGACCACAAAAAATATTATTGAGTAAAATTTTAAAAAAATGTTGACAATATAGATAAAATAAAAGTATTTATTCTTGATGTACTTTGGGTAATCATTACAATTATTACAGGTTGTATCGCAAGTAGGTGACAATACTCAAGTGGGTGAAACTACATCATAAATGTAGTTAAACCCTGCCAATCTCACAGGTCTATCTCGTTCTGTTCTAGACATATGCTGTTCTAAAGGTTGTTTAGAAAAACCGGATTTTTTTGCAAAAGAAAAACAATTTTCTCTGGTTTCTACACCTTATTTTTCAACGTTACATTAATTTTTTTTTTTTTTTTTTTTTTTTTTTTTTTTTTTTTTTTTTTTTTTTTTACGGCGCATTTACATCTAGGCCATTAGCGCCTGTTACATTACTTTTTTGAAGTCAGTATTAAATGTTCTTTAAGGTTAAAGCACATTCAATGTTCACAAGTGCCTTTTTCAAATCACAATAATTGTCCAAAAGTTTATATTAATAAAAAAGTCTAGTTAGCGACAAATTTTTCAAAATCGCTGCTCTTCCAAAACAAATTGTGCAAGCTGCTGAATCTCAAAAAAAGTTATAAACTTTAATTATCTTTCCAATGGAATAATAAAAACTGAAATTACCTCTAAATTTAATAATGCAATAGGAAATTTAGGAGTGGCAAACCACTGATGAATAAAACTAATGTCTGGTTTATTTTTGTGATCTTATTAAAATTAAATGAAAATTACTCTTCATGAAATTTACATTTATTGATTCAAGTAAGTCTTATATTAAAATTGAATAATAATAATAATAATAATAAAATTACTTCTAAAATTATGAAAGTTGCTACAACTGGCCTCTTCCTTGCAAAATGTACTGACAAAATCTAGTCATCACCGTTGATGTAGCCCTTCACTATCAGCATTTACAAATGATTTGTGAATCCTTGTGATCAGATGGTATATGTCCTAAATTGGTACTTCGTACACTTCCATCATAAGCCTACCGCTAACATATACGCAGAACACACTGACATCTGCTCATCACTGTTGCTGTAGCCCTCCAAGCTCATCATGGTTAGTTCTCATTTTCACACAAGATTCACTAATCCTAGAGATCAGATGGTTTATGTCCTAAAGGTGTACTTCGTGCCCTTCCATCCTAAGCCTACCCCACACATAAAAATCAAGTGACATCAAATCAGGGTTTTGAGCCGACCAATGCACAGGGCCAAATCTCTCAATCCATCTTCCTGGATAATCGTGATTGAGCCATTTCTTTATAGATTGTGTATTGTGACTTGGACCCAAATTGCCAGCGTAATTCGTCTTCAAATGACATTGTTTCGAGGATTATATCATTTTCTGAAGATCATAAAAAGAATTTGAAATCAACTAACTAGGTAAAACAACTGGCTGTGTCATATGCTCCTAAAAGACAAGTATCATATGACCAAAGTTGATTGTTGCAAAAGTTCTGCAAGAAGGAAGCCAGTACCTAGTAACTTTTTAATTTTTAAAGCAATGAATTATCTTTTTCATTCAACTTTAATGTAAGAAACTGTGACAGGAGAACCACAACATGACCCCTGCCACCAAGACCACCCGTAGTTCCATTTTTGAGCACCCATAGTGCTAAGCACCCTGGGCGTCCAGCACCAGGAATGGTCACTGGCCTGGAGGTTAAAAAAATTTACAAGGTTTCCCTCCAGAGGAGCAGCAGGTGGGACTATGTTCAATTTCAATGAGTTAGGACTTTTGGATACTATCAAAAGGGAAACCACACATTTCTACATGTTCCAGTAGTAGGAATGAAATTCCTCATTAGATAGGCCAATAATACTAGAGACCAGATTCAATGCAATATCAGCCAAACTAATGGGATAAATTTTCATTATATAGCCTGCCAACAATTAATACTAAAAATAAAATAGCATAGGATTAGAAGCATTTATAGGTACATTTAGATCTTTCGTAAAAAATATACATGATCTCAAAGAGAAGTAATAGAACATTTTAAGTGCCACAACAAGAAACTGATTATAAGCGGAAATTACTCCATTCTGTTTCTAAATGTTAGCTCTTGAAACACTATAATACTGTTTCTCATTTTATTACCTTGTTTTACTAAAGTATACATTTTATTGTTAAATGCAATTAAAATAGCAATAACCAATTAAAAATTTGGGTAAACAAAACCCCGTTCTAAAGAAAAAACCTAATAATTTCGAAGTTTTAAGCACTTATTTTTCCAAAATACAGGCCCCATCAAAAATGACATCATATCCTTTTTTGTAGAGAATTTATTAAGCTTTCGAATGGTCACCTTCCACTTACCAAGATTTCCCAACTGAATATGAGATATTTTAGAAAATACACCAAGATCTGAAAGCTTTTAATGTCTATTAATAAAATATTATTTCTAATACTTCCTTACCCTAGTGCAACCAACATTTAAATGTCTGGAACAAGTTTCAACTGAATCAATCATTTCTGAATGCCCAAAGTGAAAAGTAGTTGTATCAATTTTGCACATAAAAGGTTATAGATATCCCTTTAAAAATGGATCCATTCGTTTTCCTACATTAAGGAACCTATAAAACTAATAACTGCAAGCATATGAACTCCAAAATGTAACCATTTTGATTTTTTGCATGAATTTCGCTCCAAAAACCATGTCCTGGTGGACAGATTCTGCTAGTTAACAAATTTTACCTATCAAATAGGACAAACGATTTTTGCATGAAAGTTGAATAAAAAAAAAAAAATACATAAAAAATTCTAAACATTCTTACAACTGGCCTCCTCGTAGAACACACTGACGACACCGGGTCACACCGCTGATCATGTTTTTTGGCTGGCCAATGCACAGATCCAAATCTCCCAATCTATACTGAGTGCCATACAAATATCATTCTGAAGATGGTCATAAAACGCACTTGAATTTAACAGTCCAGGCAAGAAAACGGGTTGTGTGATTTACTGCCCACAGATCCTAACCATGCGTTGACACTAAGCTGATACGGGAAGGGGTATTCCCTCATACCATGTGCATTAGTGATAACATACTGGCTCAATGAACATTATCCTGGAAGATGGATTTGGGCCTGTGCATTGGCTGGCCAAAAACCCTGATCTAACCTTGCTTGATTTCTTGGCTTAAGTCGCAAGAGTACAAAGAACCCATTTAGGACATAAACTACCTTTTAGCTAGTATTCGCAAATTATTTGTGGAAATGAGAGCTAACCATGTTTGTACAATCAGCGGTGTGACGAGATCTCGTCAGTGTTTTCTGAGAGGAGGCAGAACGTCAGTTGTTAGAACATTTAGAATTTTGGATGTAATTTCTCTTTTTTTTTTATTCACCTTTTATGTAAAACTTACTATCATCATTAAATATCAATTTTATCAAGATTCATTTTCATTTATTTCTGATATCATGAAAATAAACATACAAAATGTTACTTTTATTTATTTGGTGTTATTTCACTCTAGAATACAAATTACATCTTGAAATTATGAGAAAATCTCAGTTCTGAGTATACCGTTGGGAAGCTGATTAAACTTTACAAGTTTTGTTAGATTTGCCAGTCTGCAGAATTTTTTTTTTTTTTTTTTTTGGAAGAGTAGTGATTTTCGAAAATTTGACGCTGACCAGAATCATTTATTAATTTTACTTTTTAAATTTATAATACGGTTCGAATGAGATAATTGTGAACATTGAATGTGCATTAGCATTAAAGCAAATTTAGTGCTGATTTCAAAAATGTAATGAATTGTTGAAAAAAAAATGTGTACAAGCAGAGAAAATTGGAGTTGTACTACAAAAAACACATTTTTTTTCTAAAGAACCTTTAAACGGCATATGTATGGAATGGAGTGAGATAGAAATGTGTGGTTGGTGGTGTTGAACCAAGTTTTTTATCTAGTTTTACCACCTGTAGTATTGTCATTAACTTGCGATACACCCTATACAGAAATTTGAGCCCATGTTACGTTCGTGATCTATAGGATCTGAAACATGAAATTTTCTAGTCAGCACTTCCGGATTGTGTCATGAGGTCAACCTCATAAGGAACCCCCTTTGTGGGGGGAGGGAGGTATTCTGTTAAAACTGTGCAGAATCAAGAGAGGTCTCTGATTATTGACTTAACAACATTGATGAAATTGTTTCATGCTGCAACTGCCAGATTTTACAGTATTGCAGGCACTTGTTACATTATATTTCTTATTAGGCATAAAATCAAAACTAGATAAGTTTAAATGGCTGGAGAAAACTACAACGTAGTTTGTATTTAGAATCCGAGTCCACAGGATGTCAGAAGTAAAAAAGTAATAATAAATAATTAAGAAGGTTGATCCAAGTTCAAGAGAAATTAATTAAGGAAAGTATCAATGATATACTTACTTAGCAGCCTCCCTTGGAAATGCAAATAACAAATTACTCTATTAGAAAATGGAATATACATAACATTTTTCATCATATCTATAGATTTTAACATTATAATGAACAATTAAACACAAAAAATAATGATGAATAAGAGTTGAATTAATGACATCTCGCATAGCAGTTCATTGTATCTTTTTTTGTTTATTTTATTTTATTCTATTAAAGCAATATTTGATTGTATTTTTATATTACTAATTTTGTTTTACATTTTTAAATTTATTTTATTTTAATTCCTTTTTATCCATAATTTTTTTTTTTTTTTTTTTTTACTGTCCTTATTTAAATTGTAATAAAATGTATTTAACCCATTCGGGACAACGGTCCTACATGCCTTGTGGACTGATAGCCACCTTTGTGACAATGGGCCATCATGCCCAGTGAACTAATAGCCACTTTTGTGACAAGACTATTTCTTTGCTTCAGAACTAAAAGCCACCACTGTGTAGACCTGGGCACTATTAAAACAATTTATGTATCAAATAAATTAAATGTTTATTTTATGAAATAATTATTTCCAAAATAATGGAAATTCTTTAAATGTTATTCCATACTTAAATGAAACAATCTTCATCAAATAACTAGATGAATTTATTCCTTGAAATAATTATTTGAATATTTTGATCATTCTTTGAAATAAATCAACATGTTTTTAAATGCTTTATTTCTGAAATAACTATTTGATCTTTTGGTATTTTTTATTTATGAAATAAATTATTTCACAGTGATGTAAAATAATTATTGCCAAAATAACTACATGATGAAATAACGTTTGAAATCCATGCAAATAATGTGAATAACATTATTGTCTTCAATATATTCCAGCCCGCACAGGTCTACTCTGCTCACTTTTGCCTTACTTAAGGGTTTTTTAAAAATAACTTCTAGGTCACCACATTCATCTCTGGGCAACTTCCAAGTCAATCTGAGTCACTTCCATCTTATTTCCAGTTTCTCAAAATGGCTTGCGGGTCACCATAATCATCTCTGGGCTTCTTCCGGTTCACTACTGACTTGTTTCCGGTTTCTCAAAATGTCTTGCACGTCACCATATTCATCTCTGGGCATCTTCTGGTTCAATCAGAGTCATTTCTAGTCTAACATGACAGCTTGGAAGCCCCATAGATCCATCAGGAAATGACCCTAGGGATAATTTAGTGACCAATAAGTAAATGTGAGAGACCAAGATGAATACAGGTGAGAACTTGAAGTAACCAAACATGGCTCAGATCCACCCGGAAACATTCGAGGGATGAATATAGTGTACCAAAGTAATTTTACCAAGAGACCAGATGTAGCCTGTATTAAGAAGAAATTTCCTCGCTGCCTCTTGGTTGTCAGCGCTAATAACCCAGATGTCAATGTGCCATACTGCCACGACTGGAAATGAGACAAATTGACCCGGAGCTCCCCAGTGTGAAATTGGAGTGGTATGAGTCGACCGGAAGTGACCCAGAGTGACCTAGTTATGATTGGATGTTTACTATAGTGAAGCGGAAATGGAACAGGAGCGAGTTAGAATGCCCCTGGAAGTTGCATTGAAGTGGAACTGTGTGGGCTGGAGGAGGGCCAGAGTACGCTGGAAGTGAACTTTGAGATGGCAATATATTGCAGTTGTAATTGGTAATACGTTGTAATCAATTTTTTTTTTTTTAATAGCCTATTATTGGTTTAATGAGAATGCTGTTGCCCAATGTGTTCAGCTATCACTCAGATTGGTCTACTACTACTAGCTGAAACTAATTATCTATTAGTTTCAATGATATTTAAACATTTCATATCGAAATTAGCCATTTGCGCCCTGCTGTCGCTATTGTGCTGGGTTTATACAGTAGCGCTGAGGTATTAGCTTTTAGCCAAGATAATTTTTGCCGAACATTTTGTTTGTTTGTTAGTTTGTTTGTTTATTTATATTTATATATATATATATATATATATATATATATATATATATATATTAATTTTTTTCAAAAATAATTTAAATGAAGTTTCAGCTACTCAAGACTTCAAAATGCATTTTTTTCAACTTCAGCTCAATGAGGCTTGACAGGAAAACATGTATTTCGATGAAAAACTCGCAGAAATTAAGAAATCAGAGTATATTAGGGGTCTCCTCATGGTATAGTTGCTAACGCTTTAAATTCATATGCGGGAGGATGGTGGGTTCGATTCCCACCGGTGTCAGGAATTTTCTCATCTCACGGCTCATCGGGAAAATTCCTCGCTGCACCCTGGATATTGGTGCCAATTGGCATAGACGTCGATGCACAGTAAAAAAAAAAAAAAAAATCAGAGAATATTATTTGATCAAATAATCATTTCGGAAATAAATATGTCGTCAATCACAAAATAATTTATTTTGAGAAATAATATTCAATTAAAATAATAAAATAAATTATTTCTGACATAATCTGTTAAGGTTATTTCATGATTTATTTCGCAAATATTATTTCAAACAAATTATCCCCAGGTCTACAACTCTGACAGCTTTTAGCGATATCTAGCAGTAAGTGTTGTATGTTTTAGTCACGTTTGTATCCATAAGAGTTCATAAAGATGCAGTTTGAGCAATTTGAATAGGTGTTTCCCTCTCCTACACAGTACCTGTGCATAGTTTGGGCCCCTCTGAAAGGCTTTGTTTACCAGTTTATTTGTACATAGAGATCATGTTCTGGAAATTTTATACCAATGCCAAGATATTTGACTTGATATTTGAAAAAAAAAAATCAAAATTAAAAAATGATAACAAAAAATTTAAGGCCTGCTGTTGACTGAAGCCCATAATGAGAAAATGGTGATGTAAAAGGCTTTTTTGGGCGCTGGAGGCTCAGCTATTTCAATGCAGCCCTGTAGAACCATGAGTGTGAAATGGGCTCCACGGACATCTTCAGGTTACCTTCTCGTAAGGGTTAAACAATACAAGGCACACTTCAAAATAAAAAGACCTACTATTGGGTTACTATAATTGAGAAATATATTTAAATAGAATTAATACAATTTCAATTTAGTCTAATATTCTCATAATCAATATTATAAAGTTATATATCATTGATCATTGTAACTCTCACTAATATAATTATTATATGGTAATCAGATTAACAAATTTTATCAATAAATAAATAATTGATAATATTCACCTATTCGCAGCCTTTGTTTTAGCTATTAATTCTTCATGATGTTTATACCATTCCTCAAGCTCCTTTTTCGCTGCAGTTCTCCATTCTTCTTTTTTAATTTCTTCATTTTTATCTAAATGTGAACAAAAATACTTATTAATGAGGTGTAGATAGTAAGCCGTTGAGGTGATAAGTATTAGAGAATAGTTGGGATTCGGCTAGGAAAACATCAATATGATTTTTGTAAAAATCTGTAATAAGGACGTTTTGGCTACTCTTCGGTAGCCTTCATTAGCTAAAAGACAAAACACAAGTAAAGAATTAACATTTAATTCCTTAAGTGTTCCACAAGAGAACCTAAGGTGTTAGCCACTAGACAACGGGGAGACCCTGTCTTATTATTAATTGTTAAAAAGGGGTCTAGAATTTTTTTAAATATAATTTAATTGTTGCTAATTGCATTAGCTATGGTTCAGAGCAATGCAGGAAAGTAGAACTGGGTAATTTGTATTTGTACTATTTGTATTATTTTTCTTGTTAAATAATGGTAATTTTAATATGACACTATCTATACATATAGTATTATTTATATTAACACTAATAAAAAATCCTGTGTTTTATTAAAGGTCATGCATTTTAAAAAGGTATGGTAAAATAACCTAATAACAATGCCTTATATTCGATTAAAATGTTTCATGTGATTATAAATTGAAAAAAGGGTTATTCACAATAGAAAAAAAAACATAGCTTAAATTGGAAAATAAATAGCAGTTTAACAAAAATGGCTAACAAATTACACATTAGCCTGAATGGTCAAGTCAATCTGGGCAAAAAATAATTCTCTGATTTCCACTTCCCATTTTTTTTTGCATTGAAGACTGCAACTTCTGTTTATTTTGCCTTGTTTCACCTTTAAAGCCCAACTGTGTTGGGTAATGATAAAAAAAAAGAAGATTTTTGTACAAAATTTCATCAAAATCGGACCATTTTTGAGCTGTCAGGGCCGCGAATATATATATATATATATATATATATATATATATATATATATATATATATATATATATATATATATATGTATGCGGCTTAAAAAATAAAATTACAACTACTGGTTTTTTGGAATATTTATTAATGCATGATATAATTTATCTTTGTGAAACACATATTACAGAGCAAACTACAAGTATGTTTGATGAGTACTTTAAAGCATACGAAGTTAAATGGATTTCTGCAGTTAAATTAAAGAAGTTTGGGCGAGCCAGTGGTGGAAAATTGCTTGGGTTTAGGAAAAATCTTTCTCATCTGGTTAAATTTGTCAATATAGAAAATGAAGTACTTATAAAATTAATCAAACTAAATCTCTATTTATATCCATTATATTTTAGAACCAAGTCTTGGAATGAGGAATTTAATGTTTTTACAGACCTAATTGAAAAGAATAACCATTTGCAATTCTTAGCCCTTGGAGACTTGAACATACAGATTGCTGATTGTCAAGTTGTGCCAAAACTGTTTATTAGTAAGTTGCATAGGTTCAATAAACTAAGAAAATCTAAAGATAAAAATATCACATCTAATGGAAAAAAGTTTCTGAATTTCTGTCTTGAATTTAATTTTATAATCCTTAATGGGAGATCTCCATCAGATCCAGAGGGAGAAATTACATTCATTGGACAAATGGGCCAATCTGTTAATGATATTTGCTTTGTATCAGGCGATTGCCTTTCTATGATGCATGATTTCAGAGTAGGATCCTTACCATATTCAGATCACCAGCCACTGCATATCACTGTAAATGGAATAAGCAAAGGAGTATTACAAGAAACTGATACCTGCACAAGTTTATTACCAAAACTTACATGGACTAAGAGTGACAATAATTGTTACAAAGAAAAACTTCAAAGTATAACTAATAATTGTTTGATAACAAAGGAAAACACGACTGAAGACAGTAGAGAGGAGGTTCTACAGTCCTGCTATCAATTGATAAGGCAAGCTGCCCAAAGAGGTAGGAACTACAAGTCAAGCAGAGAGACTCCTACAACTCAGCCATGGTATGACAATCACTGTCGGGCACTACGTCGACGTTCCTTTAAACTGCTAAATTTATTTCGACGGACAAACTCTGAAATAGTGAAACTAATGTATTTACAGGCAAACAAGGATTTAAAAAATACCTGTTTTCAAAAGAGAAGCTCTTATTATCAGAACATATATGGCGAACTCAAGTTAGTGAAAGATGCTAAGCGGTTTTGGTCATTAGTAAAAACCATAAATCGATCAAACTTTTCCATTAGTAACAATATTACGGTTGATGACTGGATCGAATATTTCAGAGGCTCATTAAATTCGGATGTTAATTCTATCAGTTATGCTATGCCAATGATTACAATCAGTGAGATGGAACAGCTGTTTACACTTGATGAGCTAAAGGATGTTTTGAAAACTGTAAAGGACAATAAAGCGCCAGGAATTGATGGAATTCCATATGAATTTTATAAGTATGCCCCAGACAACTTTCTAAACTGTCTTTTAAAATTTTATAATTATGTTCTAATTAATGAAAGCCTACCTCCGAGCTTTACAAGATCAATTATATTTCCGCTGCACAAGAAAGGAGACCTGAATGAGGTTGAAAATTACAGAGGGATTTCATTTATAGACTGTGTTTCAAAAATCTTCACTGGGATGCTCCTAAAAAGAATTGAGAGTTTTGCTCATAAAAATAAAATTCTGCCGGAAACTCAAGCTGGCTTTAGAAAAGGTTATTCGACAATAGATAACGTTTTTAATTTAATTAACATAGCTAGGCTTAAAATTTCTAAGAAAAGGGGAAAAGTCTATGCTTTTTTTGTCGACCTCAAATCTGCTTTTGATTCACTAAGTCGTCAGGCCCTCCTATTTAAACTTTCAAAGATTGGATTATCAACGAAAATCATCAACATTATTCAGCAGTTGTATAGTAATACAATGTCAGGTGTGTGGGTGAAGAATAAAATTTCTGAATATTTTGAAATAAAAAATGGAGTTAAACAGGGAGATGTATTGAGTGCCTTGCTGTTTATTTTGTACATACTGGACATGCCTGAGTATGTCGGAGGAGGGGTAAGAATAGAAAATACCACGATAGGAAGTTTACTGTTTGCTGATGACATTGTGTTCCTTAGTGATAGCAAATCCAAACTCCAAGAGATGATAGACAAACTAGCACAATACTGTAGTATTTGGAACTTGACTGTAAATTTGAAGAAATCTAAAGTTATGATTTTCAGAAATGGTGGGAAAATTGCTAAAGACGATGTATGGCACTACAATGGTGAGCCAATAGAAATAGTCAATGAATACAAGTACTTAGGCATAGTCATAACACCGAACCTGTCACTTCGCAAACACTTTGAAAAGAAAGTACCTGTTGCTATGCGCGGAATTCATACTACTTGGCATAGTTTTATTATGAAGAAAGAAGTGCCTATCTCCGCAAAAATGCAAGTGTTTGACACTGTGACTAGAGCAGTTCTGTGTTATGGTGCACAGGTGTGGGGCGGGCGAAGCTATGACAAGGTTGAGCAGGTTGAAAGAAGTTTTATAAAGAGACTATTCTGCCTCCCTAGGAATACGCCGAACTACGCTTTGCAGCTGGAAACAGGAAGAGCATCCATGTACATCTACACTCTGCAGCTTCATCTCATGTATGTTCTAAAAGTGTTGAATGCGCCTGAAGAGAGGCTCACTAAGCAGCTTGCAGCTAAAGTGGTTGTGGGTAAGGTAGGTTGGTACAATGACTTGCGTGATGTCTGTATCAAAGCAGGATTCGAACCGCAAACTTTTTTTTCAACCCCACTGGACAAGATACATGCAACCGTCAAATGCATAGTAGGTAGTATTGACTCCCAGGAAAAAGAAAAGTTACAAGACAGGCTAACGAACGCGCAGTTCCACACAACCTACAAAATTTTGAAATTTGAATGTAAGCAGCTGTCTTATATCAACGACACTAACAGCCTTCAAATGATAAGGACCATCATGCGAGCCAGAACAGAAACCCTAAATCTGAATAGGAAGCCTTGGAGTTCTGATCATAGTGCCCTCTGCTCTCTTTGCAATATGAAAGAACCCGAAGATATCATCCATTTCCTAGCTGTATGCCCAATCCTCTCCGAGATAAGATTAAACATATTCTTCAAAAATAGATTAACCCACACGCAAGCAATAGACTATTTGAACGGCCAGGACTACACAAAACTATACCACTACGTTAAAGAGGCAATTAATTTTAAATTTGATTATCAGGAATAAGGAGGATCAATTTTTGTTTTACTTATTTATTTGTTTTTATATTGTTTACAATCACTCATATTGTTTTTATTTAATTTTCATGTGTATAATATTATGTGGTGTCGCTTAGCTGATGGATTATATCCAAGCTTATGTAAATTTATTGTGAATTTCTCAAGGACTTATTATTTGTACATTTATAAAATAAAATTTACTTTACTACTACTACTACTACTACTACTACTATATATATATATATATATATATATATATATATATATATACAAATTTGAATCACCGTAATTTTCGGTCTCTAGGGGTTCTGAAACGCAACATTTTCTAGTCGGCACTTCCGGATTGTTTCATGAGATCAACCTTATAAACGGGGTTCCTCCCTATGAATGGAGGGAGGAACGGCGCTAAAACACATTGCATTGATTTTTACATGTCAGATGAAATTCTGACTTAAACACAACACAATTTTACTATAGTTTTTACAAAAATAAGGTGCGTGATTAACTCAGTGGTTCAGTACTAAACCAATGTTCTAGAGGACCTAAGTTCAAAACTTTTGTGCACGAACGATTTTATCTTCTACTACCTTTGTTTGAGTTTGATTTAGTGTCCCAGACCGTACCTAAGCTCACCCATCCTTTATTCAATTTAATGGGTGCCTGAAAAGGAAAAATCAGGTGACTAGAGCACAGTAATAACCACACTATCTCCCTATTGAGCTGTGTTGTCAAGAATCAGACACCTCTACAGTACCTGCCACTCTGGGCAGATACTGCCCTCATGGCCGGTTATGAAATTTTGATTATGTTTTTGGCAAAATTAAACAAATGATTAGGTAAATTCTAATATAGTTTTTAGTACTTACCCTTTTCTTCTAATAATAGCTTCTGTTCTTCCCTCCATTTTCTAATTTTTTCGGGTTCCTCTCGTAGTGGCTGTTTCAATGGTGTTGGGCTTGGATTTCTGAGATCTATGTTAAATAAAGTAAAAAACTGTTAATTGAATTCTTATTTTAGGGATTTGGAGTAAGTCACAATTTATGTTCATTATTCTCTCCCACCTCACACATTTGCACTATTATTTTTCTTTGATATTAAATATAAACTAACTAACGATAAAATGTTAAAATATGAAGAAGCCGTCCCATGAATATCATCTCTCTTAACAATTAATAATAATTAGTAGGGACCGGATTCTTAGGTTTTCACCTATTTTTTTCCTTCTTCCTAAACATGATAATGGTCAGTTTTTTATATGATTCATGTCCTGTAGTATCGTTCATGCAAATTTGGAAGAACCTAAAAAAACCTATTCCGGATGATATCACCTAAAAAAATCTATTCAGGATGATATCACCTAAATAACTGTATGGAATGACCTAGACAGACCTAATCTTTAAAAAAGTCCGACTGTCAGGAGCTGCATCATCTTAGCGCGGTTCCGTTCTTATCCCTACACTCATTTAAAATGATTAAAATAGAAACTGTTATTATTTTGGGTCCACATTTCTAGAAAGGTCTTGATTTACGATCTTACCTGGATGGGTTGGCCCACCCTCCCTAGGAAGGACCCGCTAGGCAGTTGAAAAGCTATATCTTGGAAATCCATATCTCTAACATTAAATTGTTTTTCTTATTTTTCTTAACCTGTTTTATTCTCAAATACATTATCCAACTATAAGCAATTAAAAAATAACAAGGAATAAAAACAGACAAAAAGAACAGTTCGAATAAGCGAAATCAATTACTTTAAAGTTTTAAGCACTTATTTCTCCGATTGACATCGCCTAATCAAAACTTTCATTAGAACCTTTTTTGTAGAGCATTTAGTAAGCTTTCTAATGGTGTTCTTCCGTTCCAACTACCAAGATTCTCAACCTTTTTCGAGATATTAAGGAAAGTATACAAAGTTACCAAAACTTTTTATGTCTGTTAATAAAATATTTTATTCTAACCCTTCCTTAACTCCAAACGTAACCAAAGTTTCAACATATTAGTTTTAATGAAAGTAGAACATGCAGAAAATTTTTCAACTGAATCCCATGATTCTAAGTACCCAAACCAAAAACGGTATTCAAAAACTATTTTTCCAATTTTCTCGAAAACGGTTAAAGCTATCGCCTAAAAAATGTTTTCATTCATTTTCCTTGCCCAAGAAGCATATAAAATGATATGCTCCCTATCGGGGCAGGAGGAACCGCGCTAAAAACGTAAGCGTTACGATTTTTTTTGCACGAATTTCACCCCAAACGCCATCTTCCAGTGGGTGAATTTTGCTGGTTAACGAACTTGACCTTTCAAATTAGACGAAAGATTTTTGTACCAAATTTCATCAAAATCGGACCATTTGTCTTCGACCTAGAGAGCGAACAGACAAATATCCGGATTGTGTCATGAGATCAACCTTATAAGCGGGGTTCCTCCCTATGGGGGAGGGAGGAACCGTGCTAATAGAAAATACAATTCAATGAACTCATTTCCTCGATCAAACAAATTTTCATAAAAGCTTCTTCCCGAGTCCAGACGTTCAGGAACATTTTACAAGGAGTGTCACTTCCACCAAAACTCATTTCAACACGCAGCTGCCATTTCTAAGGCTTCAATGTTCCTCCAGGGCAACGAGATTCATGGTGCACTCTCATTCCTAAGAGCACATTTCTCAGATGTTCCAAATCTCATTGGAAAATTGGCATCGTCAACACTGGATCTAAAAGTTGCGATGAAATACACCCCATCTTTATCTTTATCTTTCTCCGCCATTAAGATGGTTCTCTAAGACTACAGGAAAAATTTCACAGTCGAAAACCTGGGCACCTTTTTCGAAGATTTAATTATTTGATTTTAACATAGTTAAGTCTCGGCGCTAATGGCCTAGAAGTTGTGCGCCGTAAATATATATATATATATATATATATATATATATATATATATATATATATATATATATATATATATATATTTCAAAAATTCTTTCTTGACTGCAACCTCCATAGATACATTCCTTTGAAAAGTTCTAAAATACAGCTAAACAAATTCTTCTTTAACGCCAGATGCTCTCGCCCCGGCTCCCGGGGTCTTCCACTACCTGCCATTTTATTCCTCTAGCACAGGTTGGGCATCCCACTGAGGGGTTTAGATTGCTTCTGGGGATTGCTAAGTGAACTAGTTTTGTGGGATTCATTGGTGCCAGAAAAATTTACTTTTTTTCTACAATTCTTATAAATTTGCGTGAGTATACAATAATAATACCTTAAAGCCTTTTTATATTTATTCAGTACGGTTAATTATTATGGAACGTTGTTCTTTAGATCCTAGAATGTCTGGACGTAGTAGAAATAAAGAACACCGGTCATGGATTTTAGTCAAGGTTGTCATTTTTTTATTAATATATACATAAAAAAAAAAAAAAAAAATCTCTTCATAACAGTTATACCAGGTGCTGTTGCTCTAATTATGATTTAATTAAATGAATAATCATTCGTTTTAGTGTTGTTTTTTGACTCTTTATAGTATACGTGGTTTGTCCGGGAAATACGTAGAAAAGTGGAATAATAACTTTATTTTACAAATATTCAGATCTCCTTCAAAGTACTCCCCCAGAGACAAGATGCACTTCTGCCAACGCCGTTTCCATTGCTGATACAATCGCTGAAAGTCTTCAGTTGTGAGGCTCTTCAAATGCCGTGTCGTTTCAGCCTTCATGGCTTCTACATCCCCCAAGTGCCACCCCTGGAGCACCATTTTACATTTCGGGAACAGGAAGAAGTCGCAATGTGCTAAATCGAGTGTTCTGTTACGGTGATTGAGCTTTGGCCTAAAAACTCACACACAACAAAAGACGTGGGAGCAGGCGTGTTGTCGTGATGAAGGATCCACCTGCCCCCTTGTGCCAAATCTGGTCAAACTCGGGCCACACAAGCTCTGAGATGATGCAAAACTTCAACATAAAAATGCCCGTTCACTGTCTGAGAGGGACAAATTCCTGGTGAACAATGCCCTGAGAATCAAAGAAAACAATCAACATTGTTTTCACATTGGATCTTGACTTTCGTGACTTTTTTGTTCTCGGTTCCCCTGCTTGCTTCCACTCCATCGCTCCTATGCTTTGTGATTTACGCTCCACATCGAATTCGTAGAACCATCACTCATCTCCAGTGATGACCCGGTTGAGAAAGTCCCCCGTTTCCTCTGCATCCAACCAATCCTCACAGCAAGCAATCCTCCTTGCTTTCTTTTCTGGAGTCAAGAGCTTGGGAACAATTTTCGCACACATTTTTTTCATCTCAAGTTTTTCTGTCAGAATTTTGTGGACGATTGTTTTGGGGATTGGCAGTTCCTCAGCTATCATTCTAACTGTCAATCAACGGTCTTTAAGAACCACGAATTAGCTCAACATTTTCCTCAGAACTCGATGTGGAGGGGCGTCCTGAGCGTTGGTCATCTTTCACATCTTCTCGGCCTTCCCAAAACCTTTTCAACCACTTTTTGACGGTTGGTTCCTTCAGAGAATTGTCTCCGTAAACTTCTTCCAAACACTCAAAAATCTCACGACCATTCTTACCTAGCTTTGCAAGAAACTTGATGTTGATGCACTGTTCCTCAATCAGAGAGAGCTCCATGCCAACAGCAGATGAAAAAGGGGTTACTTTCAACAAGCACACGTAAATACTACATAACTCGCAGAGCGCTCCGGCTCGATCTGAGCAATGAGTGGATTGCATAGAGAGGGGAAACCACCGGAAGCCCCTCCACAATGCCTTGACAGGACGCCCTGAATTTTTTATACGTATTTTCCAGACAAACCACGTATTAGCCTGTAACTAGATGAAAGTGAAGCTACGCTCACTAGTCAGCCCAAAAGTGTCTCCTACTTTTGGACCGACCAGTCAACATAGCGCAACAGAAAATAGTATCTCCTCTCCTGTCCCTTTAGGCACGAAACTATGTGTATTTGTATCATTAAATAATAAAAATAGAGGAAATAAGTTAAGGGAATTTTTATAAAATATTCTGATACGATTTTGTACGTTTTGGTATCACCCTAAAAAGGAAAAGTTCTGAAAACGGTATTTTACTTTTATGTAGTGAATATTACGGAGTCATTTTAGAAAACAGAAAAGAGGCGGAAAACTATTATTTCCACAGTAGAGGAAATCCAAGAAATAATGTTCAATTCCTCTGATGGCGAATTAGAAATCGATTTGTAAATTAGGAATAGAAAAAATTGATATTGCACATTTTTTAAATAATGCTGCTAAATTCACAGTTAGACTTCTGGTTGGCTATAGTAAAAGCACTAGTTAAGGGATCACCTCAAATTCAAGATCCAGTTCCAGCAGTATCTATACATTTACTGGAACCTTTTCTGAAAGCTTACAAAGGGGAAACAATTAGGAAATGCAAAAACTGCTCGGACAAAGAGAAAATTAGAAAAAACTCTCTGTATTACTGTACTCATTGCCCATTTCATTTGCCAATTTAATAACAATAAGTAATTATTGTTGGTATAAGTGTAGGAATAAATAATTGTTAGAATAGTATGTTAGTTAGTATAATATTAGTAGCATAAGTTAGATAATAAATAACAGTTACAGATTTTACTACTAAGGTAGGAAAATTGAAAATAAAGTAATAATGCAAAATTGGTATTTCTTCAATCCATTGCCTAACAAGGACAATGATACGAACCAATTCAGGTAACTGGGTGAGACATCGCTCAGTGCCCTTGCTTCGGCAGCCGGGGCATGATTCAAACCGGATGTGAGCGTCATTAAAAATGAATTTCAACTCATTATACTTTATATTCTCAGCTATTTAGTAATGAAAATAAGATAAAAAGTAGTTGGCTCCTTAGAAAGATTTAAAATTTTAATGGGCAGTGAATGTGTTAAGGGATTTGTTATCAAACAGGGAATTATTGGTTTTTCTACAATCTCTCAGATAGAACCAAGAAAAGAACATCTCGTATAATATATATTATTGTATTATCGTATAATATATATTATTGAAAACAAATAATCAATAACTAAAATAATATAATTATTAGTTTTTGATAATCTAGAGGTTATAAGAATATTTCCTAAGGGCAAAGAAAACATAAAAATAAAACTAACCATTAGATTGTGAAAGATCAAAACGATCTGCCTGTCCAATGCCATTTGTCAAGTCCATATTTCCAGTAAGATCACCAATGTCAGATGTAGTACCTGTAGAAATAAAAAAATTAAAAAAAAAAAAACAAACAAAAAACAATGATAAAATCTATCTGCTGTTTGTAAATAGAAATCAATAAAATTAGCTACTCTCATGAGCATAGTAACTTTTCTTATACCATTTTAAATAAGACAAGTTATTTTCATTTATTTATTTTTATTTTTTTTTTTGAGACTTGTACTACTTTATATTTGTCTCTGTAGTACACTACTTTATATTTATTTTTTCAAACGGCAATTTTAATGATTTATGGTCAATGACTTACATTCAAATATAACTTTATTATTACAGGAAAGAAATAAGCAAGATAACTATTACACATCATTATTTGCTGCAAAGAAACAGAATCTGGTAAAAATAAAAAATATTTCATTTAATTTAAACCATCAATCACAAGACTGGAGGCAATTTATATTTTAAGACTGGAAATTCTGGTCACAGACATATGAAACCTAAAGTTATATAATAACTTAAAAAAAAAAGTTATATAAAACAAAATGTTTAGCTCTATCCAGATCATAGTCCAGTCACCTAAGACATTGAGATCGCAAAAAAACGCGTAACGCTGATTTTTTGGGGTGTTGTTCGGGACCACTCCAGTAGTGTTTGTACCCAATTTGTCAGCTTCGAAAGACCTGTGCTAACTGCGCAACAGTCGAAAAACATTACAATTTTTGGACATGTTTTTGTTTTTTGCTTATAGCTCCTAAATCATGCATCGTACAGCAATTTGTAATCTTTGTCTTTGTTTTTTTAACAAATTTAAAAACTTGTGGTGCTAAAACAAAGTTTTTAGGTAGAATAACTTCCGAGATAGCTCTTCAAAGTTTGGCTACTTTTCTCAAAAAGTGCAATATTTAACTATCAGGCTTGTTTGGAGGGATATGCAGGCCGGAATAATCTTCTTACAAAATACTCTTGAGAATGAAAGTTATAGTAAATTTCATTAGCTTCAATTGAAGCGCAATTTGAAGTCTATAGGCCCAGTGGGTGTCTAGTTATCTTTAAAAACCAAAAAACATCCATGGCAAAGATCGAATAAACAAATACATTTGGGTCAATATGACCCAATGCCAGTAATTAAGGGTAAAAGATATATAGAGTTGAACAAAATAAATTTAAAATATAACAGTAATTACATTGACGGTTGAATCACCAATTTTATTGAGTGGCCTGTTGCAATTAATGATACCACTCTTTGATATTTTTGACCCCTCGCCCCCAAATTTACCACTACCACATACTATTCCTCAGGCTCAGCCAGTCCAAACTAGGACGTTGTTTGTTTTTTAAACATAACTAGTCACTCACTGGGCCGCATGATTTGCAATTAATATAAGCCTTAAGGAGGAAGCGTTGATCGTCGGGGTTTCGGTCAATGTTCTTATTTAATAAAACACATTTTATGGTTAAAATGTATATTTATTACTGCCGACGTTTTGGCTTGCTATACAAGCCATCTTCAGGGCTGTAAAAACATATATGGTATAACAATGACAAAAAAGGATAGATAAATTAACAAAAATATGAGCACATATATGAGTGAATATATGTGTGTATGTATATGTATGTATATATATATATATATATATATACATATATATATATATATATATATATATATATATATATATATATATATATAGTATAATAATAGAAATCTAAATAAATATACATGTGTATGGTATACAAGAGAATACAGAACAAGTGGCGTAGTAACATACCTATCGAGAAGATTGAGAACTGTCTTGTTTCAAGAAGAGAACATTTCTGAAGACAGGAAGGACAGGGCCAGGGTTAGACAGGAGAGGATGGAGGGGGCGGGGTGGGGGGGGGGGGGGGGGAATGGAGATGGAAGTATGGCCAGAGGGAAACGACCGTGGTAAAGATAAAGGACGTGCCAAGGGTTTTCCAGGTCCAGGGAAGGATAAGACAGGTGTGTGGGAACAGGACAACGACACCGGGTGGGATTACCTAACGGGAAGTTTTGAGGATATGGAAAATGTTGGAATAGGTTGAGGAGATGACTTCTTTATCAATTTTGTCATTGACGGGATTATTTTCTAGATGGATATGTATGGATTCAGAAAGAAGCCGCTTCTCAAGGTTGGGTTCAGTGGAAAGGATGGAGAAATTTTGGAAATCAAATTTATGTCCGTCCGTGCTAGCGTGTCTAGATAGCGCGGTTTTAATGTCTCTGTTCTTAATGTTTTATTTGTGTGTTTTAGTCTGTTTTGAATGCGGTTCTTCGTCTGTCCAATGTAAGTGCTGTTGCAGTTGGGTGTAGAACAAGGAATTCGGTAAACGACATTGGATCTATTTTCTTGTGGGATTGGGTCTTTGAGAGTGGTGTATAGGGTTTTCAGATTGTTTTTAGTGGATAGACCTAGGTTTAGGTTGGGAAATGTGCTTCTGAGGGACTTTTGGATTTTTTCCGAGAGGTTTGGGATGTACGGAAGGGATCTGAATAGGGGAACGACACTATCTTGAGAGGTGGAAGGGGGTTTGGGATTTTTAAATGAATTTATAAAGGAGGTGATGGTGTGTTTCGGGAATCCATTGGCCTTGAGTATTTCTAGGAGTCGGGATATGTTCTTGGGATGAAATTTAGGATCGGATAGGGTAAGGGATCGATATATTAGGTTTTTTGCTGTATTCAAGATTTGATGTGAGGGGTGTGAGGATTGGTAATGGAGGAGTCTTCTTGGAAAATAACATTGGTGGAAAATAACATCCAGATTTACAACAGAGAGATAGGGATTCAAGATAGGTGGCTTGGGATAAATTGGTGTGGGGTTCTATGGTTTGCCAGTTCGTTTCAACGATTTCAAGGGCTTTGTCAATGGGGATGTTGGTAAAGAGACACTCGGCATCAAGGGAAACAAGGATAAAATTAGGAGGGATGTTAATGGAGGAAAGTTGTTGTTTTAGGTCGTAGGAATTCTGGACATCGTAGGAATTGTTATGGCTTAGGGCTTGGAGGGGGAAAATTTACTGATTATCTGTTAGGAGAAATTTACTGAGGTTAGAGGAGGGTGAGTTGATATTGGATACGATGGGACGTAAGGGATTGTTAAGTTTATGAATTTTTGGGAGACCATAACATCTGGGGGCTTGGGAGTTGTAAGAGATAAGTCTGTAGTAGGTACGTTTGTCAATTTCGTGATTGTAAAGAAGTTTGCGGATGTGTGTGTTGAAGGTTTTTATGAGTTTGGGAGTAGGATCTTTGTTTGTCCCTGGACCTGGAAAACCCTTGGCACGTCCTTCATCTTTACCACGGTCATTTCCCTCTGGCCATACTTCCATCTCCATTCCCCCCCCCCCCCACCCCGTCCCCCTCCATCCTCTCCTGTCTAACCCTGACCCTGTCCTTCCTGTCTTCAGAAATGTTCTCTTCTTGAAACGGGACAGTTCTCAATCTTCTCGATAGGTATGTTACTACGCCACTTGTTCTGTATTCTCTTGTATACCATACACATGTATATTTATTTAGATTTCTATTATTATACTATATATATACATATACATACATTCACTCATATATGTACTCATATTTTTGTTAATTTATCTATCCTTTTTTGTCGTTGTTATACCATATATGTTTTTACAGCCCTGAAGATGGCTTGTATAGCAAGCAGAAACGTCGGCAGTAATAAATATACATTTTAACCATAAAATGTGTTTTATTAAATAAGAACATTGACCGAAACCCCGACGATCAACGCTTCCTACTTCTGAACGGTCGACCATATCTTCTCAATATAAGCCTTAAGTTTTTTTAATTTTTCCTTATTAAATAAAAATTAAATCAATTTGAATTTTGTAAACGTTCTCATTTTCACATCTTCAACTTCAATTAAGTTCTATTCTTTTTAAAGAAAATTTGATGTAATTTTGATAAGTATTGTATTATTTTAATGAACATCAAGTATTTCAATAACTATTAGTGTTTGTAATTATTTTTTAAAATTACATTCCCGAAACAATCAATTTAAAATATGGGTCCCAGGGGACCCGGCGCCATTAGTTATGGTGGGGTTTTTGACCCCACCATAACTACCCCTTTCTCCACCCCCCCCCCCTGTCCACTCAAAAAGTAATAAAACATAGAAAAAAATGTTTGAAACGAACTGTAATGGTTCAAACGTCATAAATTAAAACAAATGATTCCTATAAGGAACCAAGTCAAAAACACTTGAAGACAATTAAAAATGTTAATTTTAATTTTAATTATTTGAAATGTGATATTTTAATGTAATTTTAGTTATATAAAATATAATAGGCCTAAGTACATAGGTTGATAAGGTTTCTAATATGGCTGTGTGAGGATGAACATTTTTAATTGTCTTCAAGTGTTTTTGACTTGGTTCCTTATAGGAATCATTTGTTTTAATTTATGACGTTTGAAATGTTATTTTAAGTAGTGACAGGATATGGTGAGTTTATAATTAAGTAAATAAAATTTAATAATTGCATTAGATGATTTAAGGTTTTTGGTTGATAGTAATTATAAAGCTTGTTTTCGGCAGTTTCTAGTAATGAGTATACTATTGTAGATTGCCTGAAGATGGACGAACGGTCCGAAACGTTGAAATAAAAGTATGTTGTACAGCTGTGAAGGGTTATTCCTCATCCTTGTTGGTATTATGTTTATATTAGCGCCTCAAGTTTTCAAATTTTATCTACTTTGAAAAAGCAAAGAATGCAAATTGCTGTACAATTCACAGTTTAGGAGCTATAAGCAAAAAACAAAAAAATGTTCAAAAAGTTTAATGTTTTTCGACTGTTGCGCAGTTAGCACGGGTCTTTCGAAGCTGACAAATTGTGTACACACTACTGGAGTGGTCCCGAACAACACCCCGAAAAATCAGTATTACGCGTTTTTTTGCGAACTTTGTCCCTTTTTTTGTCCTAGGTGACTGGACTATCAAATCCAAAGCTCAAGGATAAAAAAGGGGAAACTTATTGACAGTACATTAGACTGTTTATTATTCCTACAATAAGAATTTAATGGTAAACAGTGAGTCTAAAAATTATAAATCCCATAATGCTCAATAAGGCAAATTCTAAGCCATGCCAAAGTGAATACATTATATTTTGACAAAAAATTACCATTAATAGCATAACTTGATCTATTATTATTATTATTATTATTTTGAGGTGTTCGACCCTTAAGGTCATTAAAACCAGAACTTGAGCTATGATGTTCAATGAATGAATGAAGATTGCAGACATCGACAATTACTTATTGATATAATGTCAACAATGTCCTCATATTAACTAGACTTCCTTTTCTCTCTTTCTTCCTATCCCTTATACTTGGATGCAAAATGCATTTTTTTTTTTTTTTTTTAAACATTTGTTTACTTGATTTTTTTAAAGGCAGTTTAACCACTCGGGTCACTGTTGCTTATGTATACAGGGTGTCCCCTGTAAACAACAGTTTATTATTGAGGAATGCGTGGAAAGACAAGTTGAGAGGTCAATAAATGGGGACCTATTATTTAATTATTCCACACAAATCAGAGGCATACTCACTCTTATATTTTTGGGATAGGGGGGATTAAAGAAGGTGGGGCAAGAGAGTGAGTTGAGGAGGTGGGGATAAAACAAATACTTTTAAATATTTTTATATATGCCTTATGAAAGATTGACTTTTCATAATTTCTTTTAGTTTTTTGTATTTTTCTCAAAAACAAAGAAAATACAAGATGTATGCAAAAGGACTTATTTTCTTTCTTTCCTCATCCTGTATCGATTTCCAAAGGTTTGCCATTTATTTTGGGGACACCCGGTATATCAGAGATGGGCATAATTTTATTTATAAATAAAAATAAGAATTTATTTGTACTTCATTTATTTGTAAATACGAATATAAATAAATTCTTATTCATAAGTGTGAATACAAATTTATTTGTATTCACGTATATTAAATATAAAAATACAAATAAAATTGTATTTGCAAATTTTTCTGCGAATACAAATACATTCACAGACAAAATTGTAAATATTCACAAATATTGGGCTTCTCCAGTAGCCAGCACAGGGTCGTGACTTGCTGACGGTTGGCTTCTCCAGCCACCTCAGTCTTTATCGTATAAGGACGGTGCCTTCTTTTCTTTTGTTGTATTTAGTTCATAAATCTATATTTGTTGTATTTTAAAAAGAGCAAATCAGTTGCAACAGCAAGTTGTGAGCTCGAAAAATTAATTAAAAAATATATAAATAAGGACGGCGGGCTTCTCCAGTTCTTTTAGCCTATTATTGAGACCTCTTAGCAGACTGAGACTTCTTTGAAGATGATACATCGCAGCCCGGTCCTTCCTTAGCTCCAAGAAGTAATATTGAAGAGCATTCTAGGATTTCACCGAAGACAATAGGCTTTTTCCAAAGCATTAACAATGTAATTTGCTGAGGAAGCATCGCAGTTTCCAGGGATATAAGTTTTCTTTCAGTAATACAAATGTGTTATGTGTAATATGTGGGTTTTTGCACTAATTAAAGAATATATATATTACTAATACGAGAACACAAATCTGAAAAAAAAACTAAAATAAAAATAAAAAACGTATTTTACAAAATAAATAGTTTTAGCTTAAATTATTTGGACTTAATCTTTTCTTATTGCTAATGTAATATATATAATTTCTAATTAAAAAATGGTAACTGAGTAATTAGTAAACAATAGAAAGAAACTAAATAAATAAGTTCGGAATTATAAAGTTTTTCGAATTACAAAGTATAAAAAAAATTTTTTTATAAAATAAATATATAAAATTTAATTTGATAAGATGTTAAATATCACCATTGATATAAGGAAAGGGCGTTTTTTTATTCGAAGGAAAAATTTGATTATTAATAGTTAAAATATTTACTATCTGATGTCTTTCTAAAACACGTATTGATAATTGTAACTATATTTCCAAGCGCAATACTTGCTCCGGGAGTGGCATACTTTTCTTAGCATTGTACATTTATTTTCCAGCATCCTTTCTAATATGGGCTGTAGGTTCGGCAGTAGCAGAATTAAAAATATTCACATACAGTAGAACATTGTTTACCCGTATCAACTAGGACGAGTAGCGATCCGAGTAGACGAAAATCCGGGTTATCCAAAGAATGATGGAAAAACGAAAAAAACAACAACATATAAATCAGCGAAAGATTTTTAATGGTGTTTATAAATTATTATAAATGCCATTAGTAGAGTACTGTAATAGTCTATGTATTTGCACTGTACTTAACGTACCTACAGACTAGTCTGTGGTAAAAAATATTTGAAGAAATTTTTGAAAAATTCCGTCATGTTTGCAACCTCAATAGCTATTTTCCTTCGGAGGAAAGTCCTAAAAGGCAGTGTGATTCTGCAGTCTCAGTTAAGGTTATCGCTTATGAGCAGCGCAATCTCGCATCCATTTGGATGCATTAGAAGTTCATTTCATGTTTCAGCTTGAGTCTTGAAATACAGCATCAATTTCTCAATGTTTGCTACTGTTTCTGAGTGGCTCAAACTGTCAAAATTTATCAATATATACCAAAGTAAACTGGAGCTGTGGGATGTGAAGCGTATTACTTATAAAGGTAAAATAAAAAAAACATCATGCTTTAACGGAAATGGTCGAAGCATTCAGTACAACTATCGATGAAATTAAAAATAAAAATTAAAATTAAAGAAACACTTATAGCCTTTCTGAATTTTGTATCTTGCTTTGATATAAAAGGACCTATATTACATGCAAGCTTTTCGAAATCTGCTCGTTTGATTCTTAAAAAAATTGAAAACAGCACTGGATCCTCTATACAGAGCTCAGAAATTAATTTCACTGAAGAAACCTAATTTTTCCCGTCTCAAAATCCTTTCTCAAACCCATGCAGAACGCTTTTCTTTTTTTTTTTATTTCCAACATTTTTATAATAATTACACAAATTACGATTTTGCATTTTGATACTTTCTTCATTGTTAGTTAGCAGAATGGACTACACAGGACATATATGTATGAGTGTAAACGAGCTGTACATTTATCGCAAATCGAGAACTATCGTATAGATATCCATGATATAAATGTCTAGTTATTTCTCTCCGTATGTAAACTTGAAAGAGAATATCTATCCAATAGATATATATCCTGCGAGAAGTGTCAAGTGTAAACACACCCTAAGGCATTCTCGGAGACAAATGATCAAAAGAACTAGAGAGAAGAGAAAAGTACGGCCCGGTAGATAAAGGCCATTGTTCCCCTTCCAGCCAGATGTATCAAAAAGAACACCCAAATGAATCCTAGTGGTGAATCTGAAAACTATTAAATCCTCTAAAATCCCCTAGATAGAACTAGGACACTTGTGCACAAGTCATCCGCATACTACACTAGAACTCATAAAACAGTGAGGACTGCTAGATAAGTCAATAGCACCAGGGTCCAACAGCACACTAACAAGGAGAGTGCACGACATGCCCCTAAACTATTCAAATGAAATTTTTTGTATGTGTAGTACTTAGGAAAAGTATAGTAACTAGGAAAAGGTTCAGTCAAAGCGAGAAAACGCACTTCTCACGCGTTCGCCTGAAAGTAAATGTTGAAAATATACCTGGAGCGCTTGACACATTCCAAAGAAACGATTATTAAGCTCCCTGGTAGCCCGGTTGGTAGCGTTGAGTTCTCATAACGCAGAGATCGCCAGATTGAATCTCTACTTATGTTAATTTTTTATTTATTTCTTTTTTGTACAATTTTTATTTTTGTTCTTAAGAATATTTTATAACACTAATAAATAATTATTAAAGATTTTTAACGGTTGAAATTTAAATTTTAACATTTACTTCCATATATTAAATTAAAAGAAAATTCGAATGGTATAAATCTTTCATATATCCAAGAGTTGAGAGTCGTGAATCTTGATAAAGAAAAATGACGAATGTGAAACTTCTACAAAATTATTATTATCTAGAGTTAATACATTGAGAATTAAATGCATATAAACAAAAAAAAATCCATTGAGTTCATTATAAATTGAAAGAATTAAGATGAAACCTTATTTTCAAAGACAATATTAAGAAGTCCTATTAAAGCAAGAGAACACCCTTCTCAAGCATTAATCTGAAAACAGTACAAGGAATATTTATAACATTTAGTTTGTAATCAAGTGGAATATATTCTACTCGTTTCACTCCTTTTTATCCGGTCTATTATCATCAGAATTTTCACAATCAGCCGGAAAAAATCCATTCTAAAAAAAAAATTCTAATTCTCAGAAAAAAATTATTTTCGTCAGCTTCATGTATACGAGTAGCTATTAATTCTTCATCAATAATTACTTTTTTTCCGCTATCATCTGCACAGAGTTGTGAAACATTTCTTTATTTGTCTTTATCAAGACCTATCAACCCTTGGACATATGAAACATTTTCATTTTCTTTTAATATATGGAAGAAAATGTTAAAATTTAAATTCCAACTGTTAAAAAAACTTTAATAATTATTCATTAATGTTATAAAATATTCTTAAGAACAAAAATAAAAATTGTACAAAAAAAGAAATTAAAAAAAAATATTAACATAAGCAGAGATTCGATCCCGCAATCTCTACATTATGAGAACTCAACGCTAACAACCAGGCTACCGGGGAGCTTACTAATCGTTTCTTCGGAACTTATTAAGCACTCCAGGTATATTTTCAACATTTTTTTTCAGGAGAACGCTTGGGAAGGGTGTTTTCTCGCTTTAACTGAACCTTTTCCTAGTTATGTACTACACATACAATAATTTTGGTTTGAAGCATAGGGGCACGTCGTGCATTCCCCTTGTAATGGTTAAAAAAAAAAAAAAGGAACATATGTTAAATAAAATGATCAATCACATGATTTAAATTTGCAATTTTTCCTATTAGATTTTCAATTCAACAATTATTCCTATTAGATTTGCAACAATATTGAAGAGCTGTTTTAAAATAATTAATTATATATGTAGCGAATTTAAACAAAAATACCATTCATAATAGGAGGTGCAACCGCTTTTAACTCATCTTCCAATCCGGCAAGTTCGTTCTGCTCACGCGCAAGAAATTCTGCTGCTGGATCAACGTCATATTCATCAAAATGGTCACCAGCAAACGAATCCATTGCTACCTTACTCTAGAAATAAAACAAGATTAACATTAAAAATGATCTAAACTCTAATGGTACAAGAATTTATTTAAACTAAAGTAATGAAATCTCCTTTGATAACAAAGGAGATTTCAATGGGGGCTTCTTCACTAGCGCCCATGGTTTCTTTATTTACAGTTTTTTTTATTATAACTTTTTTAAAACCATGGACACAATGGATGGAAGTCCAGCAAAAGGTTATGGTTTCAGCAGGAAAACAACTGCTGAAAATGGAAGATGATACACCAGTAATAAAAATACACAGTGAAAAAGCCCTAGGCAGAAAATAATTATTTGTAAGATAGTGAGTTCCTTTTAGCGCGGTTCCTCCCTCCCCCATAGGGAGGAACCCCGCTTATAAGGTTGATACAATGAAACAATCCGAAAGTGCCGACTAGAAAATTTCGCGTTTCAGAACCCCTAGAAACCGAAAATAACGGTGGTTCAAATTTTTGTATATATATATATATATATATATATATATATATATATATATGTATATATTTTATATTTTGTTTATTATTTTATATGTATATATAAAAAACAGGAACTCGGTAAATAAACAAACAGAAATTAAATTTTTAGATAAAATATTTTACAATAACATTAGAAAATAGCGAACAATCCAAGGGAAAAAGCAATAGTACAAACCTTTATACAACTTATCTTAATAAGCTGATTACTAAGCCTCTCGACACAGGTATTTAGCTAGCCTCAGTCATAGTATGGGTGGCGAGCTGACCACACATAGGGTATGTACAATATAACAATATTATTTTTATTATTATATTTTACATATAAAGTGTAGGGGTTAGTATAGGAATTTTAATGTCACTCGGTGTATAATTATTATTAAATTTACTAAAAGAAGGTATTAAAAATTTGTAAAAAATGTTTTTAGGATTTAATGGCCCCTGAGGAGGTGGCATAAGGCCACGAAACATGTAGGGCGTAACAAAAATAAAATAGTGCAAGAATCTGGAGTACTATTATTTGGACCTTTGCCATATTTATGAAAATAAATAAATGTACATAAATAAAGGTCACAAATCATGGAATTGAATATGAATAACTCCAAGGCGGAAAAAAGGAGGGACGAAGAACTCTACTTTGAGATTCTGATTATGAACATTGACGAGAACGGTGTGAAGGAATTGTTTAAACTAATAAATATAATTAAGAAAAATGTTAAAATTATGAGTAGAATTAGATTTTTTAAAAACTGTAAAAAAACAAAGATTTTTCCAAAATTTATACGAAATAAAACAGACAATTTATTTTACATTTTTGACAAAACGTTTTATGGTTATAAGAAATTTGTTAATGTTATTAAAAATTTTAGATATAAAATACTTGATCTTGAAATGTTAAGAAATTACAAAATATTAAGGGAAATGAATAACAAAGAAATTGTATGTAAAGGAAAGCTCGTTACCTATATAGATACAATTAAAATTCAACATGCCTTAGACACATATATTGGATTATATAAGAAAAGGATACAATTATTATTCGATGAGAGGTTTAGTAAAAAAGCAAATAACAATATAACGAAATTAGCTAAATCAAATGGATCTCAGATTCTCCCGTTGCAAGAATTGGAAACCAATACGGAATGGGTTGTGAATTTAACGGAAAAACCAATTCCAATTGAAATAAATACCTTTTTATCTCTTAGTGGGAAATTCAATATCTTAAAACCTTTCCAGGTAAAGGATTCATTAAGCCTAATTACTGATACAGAGTATATGCTAGAACAGGTAGCTATTCCTGACAAAGATAAGCATAATCTTAGGCACAGAGTAGTCAATTTGTTGAATCTCAATGAAAATATACGCAACTATAAAAATATTCCCGTTGACATTGATATTGGACTAGCGAAGAGGATGACGAAATATGAAAAATTGACGAAAACCTTTTTTAAAGACAATAGGACATCTTGATAATTAGGGCTGACAAATCTAACAAAACAGTGATAATAAATAGAAAGGACTACAATGACAAAATGAATAACATGTTAAACGACAAACAGACTTATAAACAAATAGACTATGATCCAACTGTTACTTTAAAAAATAAGGTTATTAAATACGCTGACACGTTAATTAAAAATAAGTTTTTTTGTAAAAAATGACAGGTGCAAGATTGTGAATCATAATTGCATTACTCCTTTAATTTATGGACTCATAAAATTGCACAAAAAAGAAAAAACATTACGACCAATAGTTAGTGGATGTGAAGCCCCGGCACAAAAGCTCGCAAAAATTTTAGCAAATGACCTTAAGCATTTTGCTCAAGATAACCCCTTTGATGTGTTGAGTGGTGTGGATTTAAAATGCAAAATTCAAACCGTTCAAATTCTTCCCGGGTACAAGCTAGTTTCATTCGATGTAATAAACATGTTTCCCAACATTCCAGTTGATCTTGCAATTAAAATAATTAACAACAATTGGGATAAGATTGAAAAATTTACTAAAATCAAAAATAAGGATTTGTTCATAGAAGGCATTCGATTGTGTTGCAGTACTGGATATTTCAGGTTTAATGACAAATTTTACAAACAGACTTTCGGTATACAAATGGGGAATCCTCTTTCGATAGCAATAAGTGGGATTGTTTTAAACCAAATTTTAAAGGAAATCATTTTAGATTCGGATATTCATATACAATTTTTAAATAAATATGTGGACGACATAATTTTAGCGGTTCATGAAAACAATATTGACCCATTACTTGAGAATTTTAACAAAAAGTGCGATACATTAAAATTCACAAAAGAAATAGAAGCAAACGGCAGAATTACCTTTTTGGACTTGGAACTATCAAGAAATAAAAATAATTGGATTGATTTTAAATGGTTTTCTAAGGAATATCACTCTGACAGAACAATTAATTTTTACTCCAATCATCCTCTCAGTTTCAAAAAAAATTTAGTATATAATAGAACATTAACTGCCTTAAATAGAACATCACCTCAATATTTCAATGAAATCAAGAATAGAATTAGAAAAATATTTAATAAAAATAACTTCCCCTCGAAACTAGTAGACATACAAATAAAAAAAGCGGAAAATAGTGTTTGTTACACGAAAAATAAGAAAGATGATATTAAAAATTTTGATATAAAATTGTTCCACTTTACTGAGGAGTTTTTTGAGGACTTACTTGACAGACGGATTAAAAGAAAACGGAGTTCGCTGGATATTAGTACTAATGAAAAACCTGCAAAACGTATCAAATGCAACGAACGAATCGTAAGGGACAATAGAAAAACTAATGGTAAAAGAAAAAGGGATATGGAACATGACGAAACACGGCCAGATTCGATAAAAAAGAAGAGAACATTTATCCAGACACAAATAAAACATTTTTTTAATAATTTGGAAACTAAAAAAATAAATAAGGGAAGAATCATAAATAATCATATAATTAGTCAAAATAGGAGTGAAAACATTCAGGAATCCAAGAGAGAACGCGAGCAAATAGAAAATAATTTTTATTCATTTGATTTTCACCCAGCAATAGCAAACAGGATGAAACTGATCTGTAACGGGATTTGCAAAATTAGCTGGAAATATAACAACAAAATAGAAAAGAATTTCAGCAAAATTAAGGACCAAATAAATAAAATAAATTCAAAATATAACGTATATAAAGTTAAATGTAAAGATTGTAACAAGTGCTACATAGGAGAATCATCACAAATACTAAAGAATAGAATTAAGCAGCATGCAAAAAATATAGACGAGAAATCAAATACAACAGCTCTAACGGACCACGCATTTAAGAACGGACATACATTTGACTTGGACGACATAGCAATAGTTGACAAGGACAGAAACAACATTAAACGAAAAATAAAAGAAAATATCCACATAATAAAAAACAGGAACTCGGTAAATAAACAAACAAAAATTAAATTTTTAGATAAAATATTTTACAATAACATTAGAAAATAGCGAACAATCCAAGGGAAAAAGCAATAGTACAAACCTTTATACAACTTATCTTAATAAGCTGATTACTAAGCCTCTCGACACAGGTATTTAGCTAGCCTCAGTCATAGTATGGGTGGCGAGCTGACCACACATAGGGTATGTACAATATAACAATATTATTTTTATTATTATATTTTACGTATAAAGTTTAGGGGTTAGTATAGGAATTTTAATGTCACTCGGTGTATAATTATTATTAAATTTACTAAAATAAGGTATTAAAAATTTGTAAAAAATGTTTTTAGGATTTAATGGCCCCTGAGGAGGTGGCATAAGGCCACGAAACATGTAGGGCGTATCAAAAATAAAATAGTGCAAGAATCTGGAGTACTATTATTTGGACCTTTGCCATATTTATGAAAATAAATAAATGTATATATATATATGTATATATTTATATATATATATATATATATATATATATATATATATATATATTTGTCTGTTCGCTCATTTCTGGCTTTCCTAATGGTCCGATTGTGATGAAATTTGGTACAAAAATCCGTCGTCCAATTTGAAAGGTCAAGTTCGTTAACCAGCAGAATCCGCCCACTGGAAGATGGCGTTTGGGGCGAAATTCGTGCAAAAAAAATCGTAACGCTTACGTTTTTGACTTCATAAGCTTGTAAGTACTCGTCTTATAGGCTTCTTGGGCTAGGAAAACGAATGAAGCCATTTCCAAGGCGATAGCTTTAACCATTTTTGAGAAAATTAGAAAAATAGTTTTCGAATACCGTTTTTGGTTTGGGTACTTAGAATCATAGGATTCAGTTGAAACATTTTCTACATGTTCTACTTTCATTAAAACTAATATGTTGAAATTTTGGTTACGTTTGGAGTTAAGGAAGGATTAAAATAAAATATTTTATTAACAGACATGAAAAGTTTTGGGAACTTCGTATACCATCCCTAATATCTCGAAAACTGTTTGAAATATTGGCAAACGGAGGGTTACCATGCGAAAGCTTACTAAATGTTCTACAAAAAAGATTCTGAAACAATTTTTGATTAGGCGATGTCAATCGGAGAAATACGTGCTTAAACTTTGAAGTAATTTATTTCGTTTATTTGAACGGTTCTTCTTTTTTGTTTTTATTCCTTGTTATTTTGTCATTTCTTATAGTAGGAGAATGTATTTGACAATAAAACAGATTAATAAAAATAAGGAAAACAATTCATTGCTAGAAATATATCAGGCTGTACCGTATGAAATGTCAGTTTTGGATTTGCCGATTTCCTTCAAATGACTTGAAACTGTCAAGGCTCCTACTCCGAGTTCTTTGGCATGTTCCCTAGTGTTTGTAATTGCTTATAGTAGTCAAATGTATTTGTCAATAAAACAGGATACGTATAATTAGAAACAATATTCAACTTCACACAGGTTAGATACTATGAGGGAATAGAGAGTCCGTTCACTGCCTGTGAGTCCACAAAAAATGTACCTGCTACGAGTTAATCCTCAAGAGTTGCAAATATACCCCAGGTATCTGCCGACACAAATACAAAGCCTAGCTTGGTTTTGGTACTTACAATCATGGGATTCAGTTAAAACATTTTTTGCATGTTTGAATTTCATCAAAACTAACATGATAAACTTTTGGTTATGCTTGGAGTTGAGGAAGGGTTAGAATAAAATATTTTATGAACAGACATGAAAAGTTTTGGGAACTTCGTTTACTTTCATCAATATCTCGAACGCGGTTGGGAAATTATGATCAGTGGATAGAAACTATTTGAAAGCTTTCTAAATTCTCTACAAAAAAGATTCTGAAACAATTTTTGATTAGGTGATCTCGATCGAAGAAATAAGTGCTTAAAACTTCAAATACGTCTGTTTTGTAGCTCTTATGAACGTTTTTTTGTCGTTCTTTTTGTAATTATTGTCTCTTTCCCTTAGTTTTTTATTGCTATTTATTTTTGTAATTTTTTATGTTACGAAAATGTATTTGTGTGTAAAACAGGATAGGTAAAATGAGACCCATTTTCTGTTGCTAAAAATAATGAAAAGTTTTGGGCACTTCGTATACTTTCAATAATATCTCGAAAACGGTTGAAAATTAGGGAAGCGAAAGGTTACCATTCGAAAGCTTACTAAATGGTCTACAAAAAAAAATTCTGAATAAAGTTTTGAATAGAGACCGAAAATGATGGTGGTTCAAATTTGTATAAATATATATATATATATATATATATATATATATATATATATATATATATATATATTTGTCTGTTCGCTCTCTAGGTAGAAGACGAAAGGTCCGATTTTGATTAAATTTGGTACAAAAATCCGTCGTCCAATTTGAAAGGTCAAGTTCGTTAACCAGCAAAATCCGTCCACTGGAAGATGGCGTTTGGGGCGAAATTCGCGCAAAAAAAATCGTAACGCTTACTTTTTTGAGTTCATAAGCTTGTTAGCACTCGTTTTATAGGCTTCTTGGGCTATGAAAACGAATGAAACCATTTTCAAGGCGATAGATTTAACGGTTTTCGAGAAAATTGGAAAAATAGTTTTTGAATACCGTTTTTGGTTTGGGTACTTAGAATCATGGGATTCAGTTGAAACATTTTCTGCATGTTCTACATTCCTTAAAACTAATATGTTGAAATTTTTGTTACGTTTGGAGTTAAGGAAGGGTTAGAATAAAATATTTTATTAACAGACAAAAAGTTTTGGTAACTTTGTATACTTTCCTTAATATCTCGAAAAAGGTTGAGAATCTTGGTAAACGGAAGTATACCATTAGAAAGCTTACTAAATGCTCTACAAAAAAGGTTCTGATGAAAGTTTTGATTAGACGATGTCAATCGGAGAAATAAGTGCTTAAAACTTTGAAGTAATTGATTTCGTTTATTCGAGCAGTTCTTTTTGTCTGTTTTTATTCCTTGTTATTTTTTAATTGCTTGAAGTTGGATAATGTATTTTACAATAAAACAGATTAGGCAAAATAAGAAAAACAATTCATTGTTAGGAACATAGCTTGCCAAGAGAAAGAGATTCGATGACGTCTTTTGAATATTTTCAATTGACTTTATTCTGTTGGTTTTTTATTTTATTTTTTAATTGATTTTATTTGTAGAATTATAACTATAGTAAAAGAACACAGGAATATGTGAATAATTTTGATATTTTCCAATTCATTGAAACGTATGAAATGAAGTATCGGTAGAAGAGGATTCTAGGGTCTGGCGGACCCGACCAGTCATAAAACCCTTTGAACAAAGGCCGAGGAAAATATTATCTGTTTCTATTCTAAGCTTTTCAAATGACAATAGGGATATGAACAGGAACCGCGCTAAGATGATGCAGTTCCTGCGAGTCGGACTTTTTTTAAAATGAAGAGCAAAAAAGTGTCATACAGCAGTCATATTTGCTTCAAATGATTTAGAAATGATAAGAAAATATTATGGAAAATTATATACAATGAAACCTCCTATAACGGACACCTCCCAATAGCGGACACCTCTATGAATGGACAGAATATCGATGGTCCCGGCGAAAACCCCTTTAAATCAATGCATTAGCACCTCTCTATAGCGGACCCTCTACTTACGGACAACGGACACCTAAAATCGGACCCACATAGCTGATTTCACCTCCCAATAGCGGACAGCAGGGTAAAATGTTTAATTGGATTATCAGAATCTCAAGAAAAAGCACACCCTAGCGGGCATTTCTAGTAAAATTCATACGAAATGTCAAGAGCAAACCGTACCCTACTGTTCCAGGAACCACACCTTGTTTTTGTTACACCACTTCTCAGCAGGTTTTATTCAGTTTGTATCTAATCATGAACTCCGAGAAGAACGCGTGTAACTCTAAACAATAAAGTGGAAGTTTTAAAAGTGTATGATAGTTTATAGCTTTGTGTTAGAGATCTGGGCCCGAAGTTTGACGTCGGCAAAACGCAGGGATCAAACTTCGCGTAGTTTTTAGAACGATATGTGGTGAAACTGCATCAGTTAACGTTGATTTAGTTCAAGATTGTTACCAGAAAATCACTGGCAGGGCTGCACTAAAAAAGACCCGAGTTTAGACCCGCGTTAGACACGGGCATATATAGGGGAGGGGGCTGATGGGACTGCAGCCCCCCCCACCCTGAAATTTTCACTTGATGGTAAAAATGTATCATAAAACCCTTAAAAATAAATTAAATAACATCACTTAGTTCATAAAAAACAGTTTATTATAGGTGTAATAGCGTTTTAATTGTCTAAAACTATTCCAAGTTCTTTATTATTATTCTTTACCCCGGAAATGGTCTCAGCCCCCCCCACCCCCGAAATTATTTCTTATATACGCCCATGGCGTTAGACCACTCAACTAATGTGCTGGAGGACTTAAGTTCAAAACTCAAACTCAATAAGGCAGACAATAAAGATTTTATCATGAAGATTAGATAGTTAGCCATCGAGGTGATAAGCAAACAGGGAATAGCTGAATCCCAACTATTCCCTGTTTGCCTAATAAAGATTTTATTTCTTAGTATTGTCGTTCGAGGGATGCATTTAGGATCACAGACTCCCTCTAGGCCGACCCAGCCTTCAATTAATTATTTTAATGGATAACAGCAAAGAGGAAAATCAGGCAGCCAGATCTATAAGGTTGAGAATCAGATACCTATAATTAGGCTTGCCATTTTTTTGGTGAGTGAAACCGGGACACATTAATATGGGATAGGCATACGGAAGGGGTGGAGAAAAATGGTACAAATTTGAAGAAAAATGGTGAGTTTTTTGGCTTTTTTTAGGCCTCGCAAGTAACATGAGTAGGGAATCAGGAACTCTAAATTGTTAGTCAACCCCTTTTTTATGAATAATAAAGGAATTTTTGCAACTTAATTTACTTAAAAAAATCGCCCAGCCAAATAGTATAGGTGCTGGCCCGTGGCAGCACTGTGCAAGTAGTTCCAGCCTTTGTTCACAATGTTCAGAAGAACAGTTAGAATACTTCTCACTCCTTTGACACTGTGCATAATAGTCAAAAATTTTGATTGTAGAAAAGTAGCCGCTTCATAAAAGATTCTTAAAAACATAAATTCATTACTTTTCATGTCTTATAGCCGTTTCCGGGATAAAACTGGGCGGGACACCAGGACTGTCGCGTATGGCAAACAAACTGAAGCGTATGGCAAGCCTACCTATAATATACCTGCATTCTGATTTCTTTTATTTTTTATTTTATTTTTTTTTTTTTTTATGCTCAATAAACATCAGAACGATTAAACAAGCACGAGTCAAATCTATTATAGACCTCAGTGCACAGAGCTCATGACTTCGAATTCTTAGCCTACTCAAAGGTCCCTATACCGATATTATTTTTAGAATATAAACATATAATAATAACATGAATTAAGGTTAGGAAAGAAGAAGAATACGCTTTCATCTAGGAAAGAAGTTATTATGCACTAAAGTTCACTGTTAGGAAGGTTATAAATGTAGGCGTAAACAGCGTATTTGTAAACATGCGCATGCGCAGACATTGGCAAACATAGAACTCTCATTTGAAATGTTCATAAACCATTTATTCAAAAATAATTGCCAACTTTAAGGGCATCCTCACCCGTCGTAACCTGTCGCTTATGGGCAGACGTGCTATGCGTTTCCACTCGCTGAAGAAGATATCAAAACTCCTAGTCAATCCAACTCACTAAAATTAATAGAATTCTACTAATTCCGCGAGCGAGTGGAAATGCATAGCTTGTATGCCAAAAAGTCGTCCTAGACATTCTTCTTAGCTTTCTTCTCCTTCAGACGCGATGTTCGGTGGATATAAATCCCCAATCGCACCAAAAAATGCCTTTAAGCACTCTTCATATTTATGGGCACGTTTATAGATAAATTCGGCTAAATACCCATCTAAATGGTTGTCTCCCCTGCCATATCGCAGGATATTATTCCGAACTCATCTCCAAACGCGCTAACTAATAATTATAAAGGCATTAGCTAATTATTAAGGGATTTCTATTATATAATACTTTTCATGAACGAAACAAGAAATGTGAGGAATGTTTCATTATTTAAAAAAATGGTAATGAATAAATAAGTGATGGTGAATTTAAATAATTGATGGTAAATTTCAATTAGACTTCTTTATTACGGACTTTTCTATACCTGCGCATGCGCATGCTGACTAATATAGTTGTTAACATTAGCTTTCATAACCCGCATAACAGTGAAGTTTAGTGCTTAATAACTTCTTTCCTAATTGAAAGCGAGTTTTCTTTTTAACGGATTCGTGTTTAGCGCATCAAAATACGTTATTGTACAAAATTTGAAAGAAATCGGTTGTGAGGACGCGAAACTTCAGTTCTACCTTTTTTTTTTGTTCATCCAAGTTAATTTTTCTAATTTAACATGAGAATATGTTATAATTAAAAATATGAATAGAAGTCACAAATAATCAAGTATAACGACAGTGAGTTGTTAAATTATTACTTGGCAATGCATAATAGTAGTTGTTTTGTTTTACGTAAATTATAATTAAAAAAAAAAAAAAAAGAATTGGAATGTTATATATGGGGCATAGAAATGATATTAACAAGCAAGGCATACCGTTATCATCAAATTGAATGGTAAACTAGATACTATATAAGAGACCAAAGTTTAATGGATAAGAAAAAGAAGAATTAAGTAGAATCTAACTGTCTTCTGGTAACAAATATATAACTAGTTATTTACATGAGGGTGCAATGAAAGGAAAATTCAAATGATTGCCACCACTTGGGCCAGAAATGTTTGGCTTATAGATGGAGAAAAAAATCTGATGATACTATTTGTCATTATATTTATAATGTACGAAAAATCAAAACTTCAACAACAAATAGTCAAGTTACATTATCAGAGAAGTTTCATTTTAAAGGTGATAACTTATCAATGGGAGTGGCCATAAAGACAAGATAGCAAAAATATAAAAGTTTATAAGATTTAATCATGAACTCATTATGTTAATCGTTACATTTTGTTCCTAGCCATAGATTGATACTGAGGATCTTATCAGATGGCAAATCAGCAAGAAAGAAGTCTAATTATCACATCTTCTTAACAGCTCAAAGTTCCTGTTACAAAGTAAAAATAAAATACTTTTAACCAAAAAACATATATAAATTTATCGATAGTAAATTAACGCATATAGACAAACTAATTTCGGTTACTGGAAGCATTTATTTTTTAATAAATTTTTATTAAAAACAGACTATTATAGAAATTATTCGATAAAAACAAATGATTTTAAAGAACGGAATTATTTAAATGAAAATTAAAATACCAGTATTGCAGATAATCTTCCAATATTCCAACTACTGGAATAAACTTGATTACAACTCTACACTAAAGAACGTTTTGTTCAAAATGAACGCAGAAAGAGCTATTTCAGTGAGGTAGAAAGAAATATTTACAGTTAGTGTAAAAAGTATTGGAACACCCATAAATATTCTACTTTTTTAACATTTGCGACTAACATAGTGGTGCTTTAGGTAAAAAGAAGGCATTGATAACATGGTGATAGGCTATATTTTAAATATTCCCTGAAAATCAACATCAAAAAATGGTATTTGTGTTATTAATTTACATTTTAACAATATAATGCAAAATTCTATGCGTAAAAAGTATTGGAACACCCGATTTCTTTACTATTGCAGCTGGACTTTGGACGGGAATAATTCCATATTATCGGTGAACTTTGTTCAGCAGGATGATCCAGTGTCTTATGTGTTTAAATCAGATGGTTTTAGTTCAATTTTTTTAACATTAGCCAGAGAGGAAAATAAACCTCAGTTAAAATACAAAATCTTATTATTACGATTCATAATGAGCGCAAATGTTTGTGAGAAATTGTAAACCTTAGCTATGTCTCCTGATCAAATATTTAAAATGAGTATAGTATAACCAACGCTTAGGCAGCAAGACATCATATCAGGAGACCGAAGAGTCTCAATGTATGTGATGAAAGATAAATTTTAAGAAAAGCACAGGCAAAACGGTTGATTGGGCCAAAACTTGCAACTGAAATCTCGAGGAACACCTGACGGGACATAAGTGTCGGTACAGTAAGAAATGATCTAAGGAAAAATGGATTACGCGGGCGAACAGCCCCAAAACGTTACTCATATTTGACTGTAGATACCACGCCCTGAGATTTGAGCTCTTCATTCGCTCCCCTCCACACGTTTTGTCAACTTCTTTGGCTAAAAAAATCTATTTTGAACTCAAGAACACTTTAAACCCACTGCTAGTATTCATCAGGTTGGTTAACACTTTATTTTGCATCGCAAAGTATTTTCAATTTGTTAACTTTACTTACACAAAAGTTCTTCGGTACTATTCGACCGCGTAATTAATTTTTCATGAGATTTTTTCTTATTGCTCTGCTACTTATGTCCCGTGAGATGATCCGATATTTCAGTCACAAGTTTTGGTGCAATCAGCCATGGTTTTGCGGGTGCTTTTCTTAAAATTGATCTTTCATTACATACAGTGAGACTCTACGGTCTCGTGATATGATGTTTTGCTGCCTAAGAGATGGTTGTACCATACCGATTTAATATATTTGATATGGAAACATAGCTGAGATTTACAATTTTTCAAATTTCTCGCAAGCATTTGTGCTCATTATGAAGCGTAATTATAATTTTTTGCATTCCATCATAGATTTGTCTTCCTTTCAGGCCAACGCCAAAAAATTGAACTAAAACAATCTGATTCTAACACATAAGATACCAAGTCATCCTGCAGGACAAATTTCACAGAAAAAATTGAGTTAATCCCTTCCAAAGTCCAGTTGCCATAGTAAAGAAATGAGGTGTTCCAATACTTTTTACACTAACTGTATTTGGCTTCAACAAAGAATCGAATGTGAGCCTTTATCAGCTAAAAAAGTTAGTTTTCGCTTAAAGATAGAATTGTATGCCTCTCTGTGCCCATATTTTTTTTTTTCAATTTACCATGCATATATGCTTAATGAGTATTTTAAAATAATATCTGTCGGGAAATAGGACAATAGTGTCCAGACTAAGCTCAACCGAAAAATACATTATTTATCATGTAGGTAAAAGAGTCCTGATCTCTCATTTTTCAAATGAGAAAACAGGACGTCCTAGAAAAAGTAATCGCTCTATTGAAACATGGGCGTATATAGGGGTGGAGGCTACAGCCCCTCCCGAAATTTTCATTTGATGGTAAAAAATTGTCATAAAAACCTTAAAAATAAATTAAATAAGATCACTTAGTTAATAAAAAATAGTTTATTTTAGGTGTAATACCGTTTTAGTTGCCTAAAACTATTCCAAGCTCTAAATTTTTCATATTCCACACCCCGGAAATGGTCTCAGCCCCCCCCCGAACTTTTCCCAGCCCCTCCCGAAATTATTTCCTATTAGACATGCGCGCCGAGGCTGAATTTTCCGGCGGCGGCGCGCTCGGCGTGAGCTATTTTTTTCAACCCCCAAGGGAGACGTTACAATTTAAATATTTAAATATATATATATATATATATATATATATATATATATATATATATATAAATATATATATAGGCTTGCCATATTTTTGTTGAGTGAAACCGGGACGCATTAATATGAGAAGGGCATACCGGGGGGGGGGGGGGGGGGGATAAAAATGGTAAAAATTAGAAGCAAAATGGTGAGTTTTAAGCCTTTTTATTAAGCGCATCTAGTAACAGGAGGGGGGGGGATCTGGAACTCAAAATTGTTAGTTTCCCACTTTGTTAAAATAAAAAAGGAAATTTTGCCACTTATTTTTCATAGTTCTTGCGTTTGCTCTCTGATTACAGTGTGGAGATGTAATGACTGGACAGGTGACCACTGGCGACCAATGAGAAGCATCCGGGCCAGCCAATAGGAACGAGCGCTTGGCCGAGCACTCCCGACTTTGACCGAGGCACCCCGACCTCGGCGTATGAATAGGGGCGTTCCTGCTGGCCAGAACTCTTAAGGCTTAAGCCCCCCCCCCCCCCCCCCGATTGTAAATACATCCCCCTTCTAGTACGTAAGCGTAGGATAAGGTGTAGATTTAAGTCCAGCGCCAGGCTCCAACCCGTTGGGCTTGGAGGTCTCTATGTACATACTAAATAAATTTTGGAGGGTGGAAAAAAAAAAAAAAAAAAAAAAAAAAAAAAAAAAAGAACTCATTCCGATCCGGCGCTCTCTCTCAGGACACTCAAGCTCTCTCAGGACCAGCCTCCAGCCATGCACTCAGGACCAAGGACCTAGCTACCTGCTCGACCTCTCTCTCGATCTCTCTCTGGACAAAGTACGAAGCCGCCGTCTCGATGTACCCAGTGGTCAAGCCAGCCTCCAGTCATTACACTCCCGACTCCTACTTCCCCCAACTCTAGTCAATCCCTGGCTTATTTATTTACTTCCTTACCCCTCTCACTCCTGCTTCGAGGAACGGCTACGGCTCAGTACCTAGTCGGTATCCCCCAGGTTCAAGGAAGCGCCCTTAACTGGGACACAGTACTTACCTGGTTACCTTCTCCCGACACATCCTTCCTAGCCTACCTTTAGTAGCGACAACCATCCGCTACAAGTGGTGACCCCTGACAGGAACAGCAACCATGTCCCTGAAACTACGAGCGTTTTACAGAGATGCGCCAGAATTATGGTTCTTGCAAGCCGAGTGGATCTTCCAGTTCTCCAATATAACGACCTCTTCAAGCAAATTCTCCACGGTGGTAGGGAGCTTGGACCTGGATGTATTCGAACATGTGGCAGATCTCATCAACACCTCATCAGCTGACCCTTACTCGGACCTCAAGAAAAGACTCCTCTCCGTATATGCCGACCCACCGGCAGTCAAAATGCAGAAACTGCTTGACTCTGTTCTCGGCGATCAGACCCCCTCACAGCTCTACAGGAGCATGAAATGGCTCGGGCGACAACTAGTGACCACGGAGGCTCTCACATCGCTCTGGCTCAAAGCCCTTCCCCAGAGAATACAAGAACTCCTGGCCACATACCCATCGACTGACATCGAAACCCTCACGGCCACTGCGGACAAAATCGCGGCAATCGCCAAACCCCCATCATGCTCAGCCGTCCTCCAACCCCGACCGGACCTACAGCAGATGGAACCCCCTCCCAGAGCCGTGTGGATAACCCATAGATCTACATCTACAGATGTCTCGGAAGATCGCAGATTTATAACACAGCCAATTTCAGCGGTTGAGCAACGGAGTTCTGAGCCCGAGGAGCTGACTACAGACCCCAAGCAGCCGACTTCTGCCTCCGAGCAAATGATCACAAACATCGAGAAGCCGACTACAGAGAGGGAACAGCATTTCACGATTGTTGAGCAGCCAACTACACAGACTCAGCAGCCAACTATACAGACTGAGCAGCCAACTACACACACTGAGCAGCCAACTTCACAGACTGAGCAGCCAACTACACAGACGGAGCTGCCAACTAAACAGACTATGCTGGCAACTACACAGACTGAGCAGCCAACTTCACAGACTGGGCAGCCAACTTCACAGACTGAGCAGCCAACTTCACAGAATGAGCAGCCAACTTCACAGACTGAGCAGCCAACTACACAGACTGAGCAGCCAACTTCACAGACTGAGCAGCCATCTACAGAGACCGACCAGCTGTCTACCGAAATTAATCAGCCGCCTAAAGTCATCGAGCAGCCTCTTAAGGAGCTGAAGCAGCTGACTATGGAGACTGAACAGCAGAACAGCAAGAGTGACACCAGGGTACAGTTATCGCCAGCAGATCACCGACAAGAAGACCAGGCAGCGGAGGTAAGCCAGCAGTCTGAGAATGAGCTGCAAAGCGAGCACACTGATCACCGCTGGCTCAGTACTCCTACGAAGTCCCTAGACCAGGTGGACTCGAATTATTCAGAATCTCTAGGCCCGGATAGTTACACCTCAGATCTCCATTTTAAAAATCCCCCGAAGAGTAGCAATGTCAAGTACCGGGACCGTGTAGCTATAAAAGTGCCGAGACTACGGAAAGCTGTGCCACCAAACCCGGTGGATCGGCCGCCGGATGGAAAACGGACTTTAGAGAGAGTACAACTGCTACTCTCTTGTGGCCCTTGGAAGGTCCGTTTAAACTTATTTTTAGCCATGTAAATGCGATAATATACGATTGTAACATTTGTTAGTTTATGTATATATGTATCATTTTATTTTAGTTTATATTTATATAATTGGTCAAGCTTTATATAAGTGGTCAAGCCAGCCTCCAGTCATTACACTCCCGACTCCAACTTCCCCCAACTCTAGTCAATCCCTGGCTTATTTATTTACTTCCTTGCCCCTCTCACTCCTGCTTCGAGGAACGGCTGCGGCTCAGTAACGAACACCTTCTCCCCGACTCAGTGGAACAGCTAAGGCCTAGTACCTAGTCGGTATCCCCCAGGTTCAAGGAAGCGCCCTTAACCGGGACACAGTACTTACCTGGTTACCTTCTCCCGACACATCCTTCCTACCCTTCCTAGCCTACCTTTAGTAGCGACAACCATCCGCTACAACAGTTACAATCGTTCTCATTTCTTTGGCACTGCATTCATTGTAGAAAAGTAAACAATTCATAAATGATTCTTAAAAACTAAATCCATTACTTTATACATCTTACAGCCGTTTCTGGGACATTGATAAACCCGGGTGGACCAGAGACAAGAGACAAATACCGGGACGTATGGCAAGCATATATATATGTCTGTTCGCTACAAAATATCTCTACAAAAATGGTTCTAAAGACATTTTCGATGGGGTGATGTCAATCGGAGAAATAAAGGCTTAAAACTTCAAAGCGTTTGTATTGATCTTTTGTAGGGGGGGGGGGGGTTATCTCAATTTTAATTGATTGTTTTAAATTGAAATTATCAGTAAAATTAGTCTTTTCGTAAAAGGAAGTCAGAAAATGAGAAACTTGGTTTTTTCACAGGGTGATCGTTGTTGCGCCGTAAACATCCTTCTGTATGTATTCCTTTACTTATGGCACTAGAGATATGAGAGGAACTGCGCTAAGATGACGCAGTTCGCGCTCCTGATATCTCAAAAATGGTCCGATTTTGATGAAATTTGGTACAAAAATATTTTTCTTAATTTGAAAGGTCGAATTCGTAAACCAGCAGAATCTGTTAACCGGAAGATGGTTTTTTGAGCGAAATTCGCGCGAAAAAAATCGTAACGTTCACGTTTTCGAGTTCATATGCTTGCAGGTACTCGTTTTATAGATTTCTTAACGTAGAACAACGAAAAAAACTATTTTAAAGCGATATCTGTACCCGTTTTGAGAAACATTAAAACACCTCGTTTTCCAAAGTAATTTTCAGTTTGGGTACTCATAAACGATTAATTTAGTTGAAACTTGGTCCAGACGTTTGATATTCATCTAAACTAAGGTAGATACATTTTGGTTCTGTTTTGAGTTAAGGAAGTACAAGAAATAAAATATTTCATTAACAGACTTGAAAGGTTTTGGGATTTTCGTATATTTTACATATCTCGAAATCGGAGGGAAATCGTGGTAAGTGGAAGGTGGAAATTCGAAAGCTCACTAAATTCCTTACAAAAAAGGCTCAGATGAAATTTTTGATGGGGCGATGTCAATCCGAGAAATAGATGCTTCAAACTTCAAAATTGTTAGTTTTGTTTTTGTCAACAGGGTTTTGTCACTTACCAAACGTTTTAATTGGTTATTGTTTTTTTAATCGCATTTAATAGTAAAATTCATATTTTAATAAAATAAGGTATGAAAATGAGAAACGTATTGGTAATAGTGTTTCCCTTGGCAAACCTTGAGAAGGTAGGGGGAATCATTTCCGCTTAGAATACTATCAGTGTTTTGGAGCCTTAAATCTTCTTTCTCTTTGAGATTCATTTTAAATTTTTCACGAAAGATCAAAACCTACCAACAACTGCTTCTACTTCTTAGCTAATGACACTAGGGATATGAAGATCCCGCAAGATGACGCAGTTCCTGCGAGTCAGACTTTTGTTTTTCTCTTCAATTGCGAGGTTTTCAAAATATCTCCCACAAAAGCTGGATTTATTTTTTGAGTTAAATACCATTTTTATATACCTAAATTTATTTTATTTTCTGCTTTTTTCCAATCAAATAGCACAACACACAAGCGTTTACTCGAAGAGAAGGTAAGCCAAAAATGGCGGCAGGTTACCACGCTGTACACTCGCTGTTTTCCTACCCTACCCACCCGCTACAACCTTTCGTCCAATATTGCCAACGAAATCGGCGCGCCGACTGACTAGGCTCGGCGGCGGCGCGCCACTCAAAACCCGGCGTGGCGTAGCGGCGCCGGCGCGGCACGCATGTCTATTTCCTATATACGCCCATGTATTGAAAGGTACATATTTATAAATGTAAAAGGAAAATACATCCAAGGATTATTGTGCCCAAATTAGTGGGAGGACATATTGCATATACCTACCCATGTTTAGACGTCATGGATTTCACGGAAGGATAGCTCTAAAAAAACCGTGAATGAATGTTATAAATAAAGAAAGTATATTTGAGCCACAGATAATATTTATTTAAATTTTAACGCCAATTATAATAAACTCAGAATTTTGGGCGGGTTATCTTTAGTTCATCACCCATTTCTAGCCAGGATAAAGATGATGCCTTTCCATTTTCCTAAAAAAAAAAAAAAAAAAAAAAAAAAAAAAAAAAAAAAAAAAAAAAGAGTTCAACACGATATGAACAAGAAGTCCCTTTATTAACTGGTGTCTACTGTAACTAACTTTTTATTACAAGTCTTAGCTTACACAAAACTGTTAGTATACATACAAAAAGTCCGTCTCGCAGGAACTGCACCATCTTAGCGCGGTTCCGTTCATATCCCTAGTCTAATTTGGAAAGATTAAAATAGAAGCAGTTATTATTTTGGTTCCACCAGTCTTTTTTATTTTTAATTAATTATTATAATGGCGTGTCAACCCTTAAGGTCACTAACGCCATTCCTGTGTGTAGTAAAGTCTTGAAAGGTCATGATTTACAATCTTACCTGGAAGGGTCGGCTACCACTAGAAACTGTCCCGCTAGTTACAAGGTCTTGGAATCCTGGAAATCTATATTTCTAACAATAAATTGTTTTTGTTATTTTACTTAACCAGTTTTATTGTCAAATACATTATCCAACTATAAGCAATTAAAAAATAACAAGGAATAAAACAGACAAAAAGAACCATTCGAATAAACGAAATCAATTAATTTAAAGTTTTAAGCACTTATTTCTCCGATTGACATCGCCTAATTAAAACTTTCTTCTGAACCTTTTTTGTAGAGCATTTAGTAAGCTTTCGAATGTTAATCTTCCGCTTCACAAGATTGTCAACGGTTTTCGAGATACTAACGAAAGTATACAAAGTTACCAAAACTTTTTTTGTCTGTTAATAAAATATTTTATTCTAACCCTTCCTTTACTCTAAACGTAACAAAAATTTCAACATATTAGTGTTGATGAAATTCGAACTTGCAGAAAATGTTTCAACTATATCCCATAATTCTAAGTACCAAAATCAAAGACAAACAACCCTCCCTAGGAAGGACGCTAGGCAGTTGAAAAGCTATATCTTGGAAATTCATATCTCTAACATTAAATTGTTTTTCTTATTTTTCTTAACCTGTTTTATTTTCAAATACATTATCCAATTATAAGCAATTAAAAAATAACAAGGAATAAAAAACAGACAAAAAGAACAGTTCGAATAAGCGAAATCAATTACTTTAAAGTTTTAAGCTCTTATTTCTCCGATTGACATCGCCTAATCAAAACTTTCATTAGAACCTTTTTTTTTAGAGCATTTAATAAGCTTTCGAATGGTAATCCTCCGCTTCACAAGATTCTCAACCTTTTTAGCGCGGGTACTCCCTATCTCCATAGGGAGAACCCGCTTATGAAGTTGACCTCATGACGCAATCCGGAAGTGCCGGCTAGAAACTTTCACGTTTCAGACCCTATAGATCACGAAAATATAGGTGGCTAAAATTTGTATATATATATATATATATATATATATATATATATATATATTCTTTTTTATCCTAGTAGGTATGAGGTCATTAAAGCAGTCTTCCCTTTTTTTATACTACTTTATTTATTGGGCCCGACATGTTTCGTGCGTCTTTTCTTCGCACCTCTTCAGGGGCACTTCTACAACAAAATATCATTTTTTTTGAACATCACAGAAACCTTTTTTTATTATATTAAAACTATCAATGTTCCACAAAATGCATTAAAAAAAAATATCATGCTCACTTAAATATTACCCCTACCCTAAATATTGAAATAATTATAACTAAATTACATATTTTTATAAAAAGTGTTAAGTCCTACCTTGCAAGGAAGTCCTCTCGTTCCCAAGTACTCCCTCTGGAGTCCGGCTTATTACTAACCCTGTAAGTGGATTGCCAAAATGGCCCTGTCGTTATCTGTCCTTAGTTGTTTTCCTAGTTAAGTCTACTCGTCAAATATTTTTTAAAATTTTTTGGGTATTAATCTATTATACCATGGAAAATTTGGTGTACATTTTTCAGATCAGTTCTTTTGTTCACTGCTATTTTTGAATTTTTTAAAATATAAATATTTTCTTTTATTTTTCTTTTTAGGCTATTTCTTTCTTTATTTAATATTTTGAATTCTTTAAAATTGAAACCGTGTTTTTTTGTTATTGCATGATCCGTCAATGCTGTACCGTTTTCTTGTGTGTCAATGCTCTTTACGTGTTGTATAATTCTTTTACCTAATAATTGCGCAGATTCCCCAATATAACATTTGTTACAGTCGTTGCAGTTGATTTTATAAATATTATATTTTGAGCTTGATGCTTTAACCCTGTCTTTAATATTACTAAATACATTGTTTATTGTATGTTTATATTTTCAGCCAATTTTTCAAACATCTTTACATATTGTTTTTATTTTGTTTTCTATAAGAGGATGATAATCGAAAGTAAAGTATTGCTTAATTGGATTTACATCTTTGTCAATATTGTTATTTAAAACCAATTGCTTCCTTTTTTGTAAAAATAAGTGATTATTTTAAAACTTTTATTGAATCGAGGCCATCTAAAAAAGTTAAAACAGGTACAGAAGTAATAAAAAAGGAGGTGCAGAATAATACGCGTAAAAGAGATCCTCATGATAATTCCGAGATATCGAACAAAAAACAAAGATTATTGGTGCAAACTAATATTAAACATTTTTTCATTAAAAATAACGGCAGATTAAAAGAAACCACGTTAAATAATCAATTATTTTTACAAAAAAGGAAGCAATTGGTTTTAAATAACAATATTGACAAAGATGTAAATCCAATTAAGCAATACTTTACTTTCGATTATCATCCTCTTATAGAAAACAAAATAAAAACAATATGTAAAGATGTTTGTTTTGTAGTAGTTCTCTTTTAAATTTGTAATGAGTAACTGATCAATTATTAATTTGCTTCCAGAGTTATGTTTACACATGGTACCTACTACACTACGTAATAAATACAATAAACCTCATATTATCGTATTTTGATCTAACGCAGGAACAGGATACAGTCACTCTAGTGGTAGAAAGCGCTCCTTGCGGCGGCTTTGTGAACCTACGTTTGGCGGGCTTTTCTATTGAAATATATTACAAATTAAACCCCCGCTTTACGATTGACCGATTCAGCTCATTTTTACAACACTTCTTTCTCATGAGTTACCCACGACGTATACCGCGTTTCGTTACAATACAGCAGAAATTACGACCGGTATGAGTATATTAGGAATTTGGGTCCGGAGTAAACCCCCCCTTCAAATGAACCGATTTAGTTTATTTTTACAACACATATTTAACTGTAGATTACCACTACGAATACCGAGTTTCGTCGAAATATACCAAAAATCACGGCTGGTAGTGGCGAATTGGTATTGTGGGCCGGAGTAACCCCCCCCCCCTCCTAATGAACCGTTTTAGTTTATTTTTACAACACATATTTACCTGTGGATTACCACTACGAATACCGAGTTTCGTCGAAATATACCAAAAATCACGGCTGGTAGTGGCGAATTGGTATTGTGGGTCCGGAGTAAACCCCCCCCCCCTTCTAATGAACCGATTTAGTTTATTTTTACACCTCACTTTTCTCTCTATATTACCACTACGAATACCAAGTTTCGTTGAAATATAACAAATATTACGGCTGACATAGTCAAATTAGTGTTTTGGGTTCGGGGTAAACCCCCCCTTCCGGTGGACCGACTTTGGTGGTTAACGAACTCGTTCAATCGTTTGCTAATTGAATGCTACATACCAAGTTTCGTGACGAAAAAACAAAAACTCTGGCCGCTATCGTGTTAACAGACACATATATATATATATATGCATATATATATATAAAAATTTTAACGGGGGTCATTTTCGGTGTCTACTTGGTAGGATCGATAAAGATTTGAAGAAATTTTTCAAAAATTCCGTCATGAGTCCAACCTCAATAGCTACTTTCCTTCGGAGGAAAGTGCTAAAAGGGAAGACTGCTTTAATTACCTCATGCCTACTAGGATAAAAAAGAATTTGGATATTTTCGGTCATCTATAAGAATAAATAATATATATATATTTATATATATGCTTGTCTGTTCGCGCTCCTGACGGCTCAAAAATGGTCCGATTTTGATGAAATTTGGCACAAAAATCTGTCTTCTAATTTGAAATGTCAAGTTCGTTAACCAGCAGAATCCGCCCACTAGAAGATAGTGTTTGGGGAGAAATTCGCGCAAAAAAGTCGTAACGCTTACGTTTTTGAGTTTATATGCTTGCAGGTACTTGTTTTATAGGTTTGTTAACATAAGAAAACGAATGAAACCGTTTTTTAGGCGATATCTGTAACCGTTTCTGAGAAAAGTGGAATCAATGTTTTTGTAAGTCATTATTTTTTTGTGAGTACTTAGAATCGCGGGATTCAATTGAAATATTTTCTACATCTTGGATGCTAATCTATTCCATTTTTTCAAGATGTACGTAACCGCGCTAAGATGACGCAGTTCCTGCGAGTCGGACTTTTTTTCGAGATATTAAGGAAAGTAAACAAAGTTACGAAAACTTTTTATGTCTGTTAATAAAATATTTTATTCTAACCCTTCCTTAACTCCAAACGTAACCAAAATTACAACATATTAGTTTTGATGAAAGTAGAACATGCAGAAAATGTTTCAACTGAATCCCATGATTCTAAGTACCCAAACCAAAAACGGTATTCAAAAACTATTTTCCCATTTTCTCGAAAACGGTAAAAGCTATCGCCTTGAAAATGGTTTCATTAGTTTTCCTAGTCCAGGAAGCATATAAAACGAGTACTTACAAGCTTATGAACTAAAAAACGTAAGCGTTACGATTTTTTTGCGCGAATTTCACCCCAAACGCCATAGGCGGATTTTGCTGGTTAACGAACTTGACCTTTCAAATTAGACGAAAGATTTTTGTACCAAATTTCATCAAAATCGGACCATTCGTCTGGGAGCTACAGAGCGAACAGAAATATATATATATAAATTTGAACCACCGTTATTTTCGGTCTCTAGGGGTTCTGAAACGCGAAATTTTCCAGTCGGCACTTCCAGATTGTTTCATTGTATCAACCTTATAAGCGGGGTTCTTCCCTATGGGGGAGGGAGGAACCGCGCTAAAACTATCGTCAGTCATGTACGATAAGCTTGTTTCCTGAAACACCACAGAGACTCGTCCCTACATCCCTCCCTTTTTTTTTAAACAAATATACCATCGCTTGAACTCAATGGATCCTTCCGGCATCGTCAAATATTCCTCTTCCTTTTTACTCTTCTGTGTTTCACGTTCTCGTCTAGTTTCCTCTGATCCAGAAGTTTCAGTCACATTAAAAGTTACCTCACTTCTATCTTTTTCAGAATATTCTTCCATAATTTTAAAGAATGCAGAGTCATGAGCTACTAATTGTCCATCTGGAGATTTAGCTGTCACCACCTGGTCTTTAATTCAAACAGCTTCATAAGGTGTTCCAAAAAATGAGTGATCTACTTTATTACTTATGAAGTCCCTCTGCCTTAACACCTTCAGCTTTGTAGGTTTTGCTCCCCTCCTATGAACAGCAAAAAATTTACCTTTAAATTTCTCCAACCTGTATTTGTCTTTCACTTCCTCAGATATGTCCATATCCAGGCTCAACTGAGGTATTGTAGCGGCGCCCCCTAACTGCTTAGTTTTTATTAGGTGGCAACACTGGATGGCTCGGGCTAGGCTTCTGTACAACAGAGTTGGGCATTATTTGAAATAATTATTTTAAAAATTTATTTTAAATATAATTTGAAATACATTTTTTTCAGAAAATTATTTTTTATTTGAAATAATTTATTTTGTATCAAGTATTTTGAAATAAATTAATACATTTATTTTGCTGTATTTCTAATAATTGCCGAAATAATATTTGACACAGAGGCATGATATTTTGAAATAAATAAAACTATTTAAAATAATTATTTTAAGAATTAATTTGAAATAATTATTTTATATATTCATTTTGAAATAATTATTTTAATTGTGGTATAAGGAAGGTTATTGAGGGTGGTATTAGGAAGGGCATTGATTGTGGTATTAGGAAGGATATTGGGGGTGTTATTAAGAAGGGTATTGAAGCTGGTATTAAAAAGTGTATTGTGGGTGGCATTAGGAAGGGTATTGAGGGTGGTAATAGGAAGGGTATTGAGGATGGTTTTAGGAATGATTTTGAGAATGGTATAAGGAAGGATATAGAGGGTGGTATTAGGAAGGGTATTGAGGGGGGGTATAAGAAAGGGCATTGAGAATGATATTAGGGAGGGTAGTATAAGGAAGGGTATTCTTTTTTCCTTCTAAAAGTACCCCTTTTAGAAGTTTGTATATTGTACTTGTATAGTTGTTTATTGTACATGTATCATACAAGGTAGTGTATTACATATATTTTTTTTTCTTTTTATCGGAGTTAATTTTCTTTTCTTTTAAGTATTTTTAGTCAAGTTTACAGATATATTATAAACCTTAAATTAAAACAAATGGTGTGCAACAAGGAGTACTAAAATATTTACTTACCTATTCAGTGAGGTCCGCTTTAGTTCAACAAAAATGCAATTTTTCATTTTTCTATCAAGTGCTGAATAATATGTTTGCATAATGTTGAGAATAATTTGTAATTATTAAAACAATTCATTTTCATTAATAGACCAATTTATTATTTTCTTTTATATTCTGTTCCTTTATTCATTGAACAGTGTATAATTTTATATGATGTGGTGTGCTGTCTGTATATCTGTTGCAGGGGCATGAATTTTCTCTTTTGATTTTAAATCTATATAAATTGGACAGAATAGCCCCAGCGTGAAGTGTAGAAATTTGTTTGTATGTTTTTATTGTGAAAGTTGTGTATGTTTCGAAAATTATAATTTATATAAAAAATAATGCAAAGTCATACAGATAATTGGACTGAAAATGGCTTATAGCCGAAACGTTTCCACAAGAAAAATGTAATATAAAATACAAAATAATTGAAGACTGAATAAGCTGTTACCAACTACCTAGAAAATCTTAGTTTTCAATTTAGGATATATATATATATATATATATATATATATATATATATATATATGTATATATATATATATCCGAACCTTCATAAATTGTTTCATGTTATATATTGACTATGTTTAATCTCTATGGAGGTATCGATTGTGTTAACGACAATGCTAGCTGTGCATGTCCTGTAGTCTACCATTGTGTCTATGTGCAATTGCACAATATGTAATGTCTATATCATAATACAGTGTCCTACTAAGTTCCAATATAGTGTCTTGTATTGCCCTCAATCCTTTTCGGGAACATGTAATCTGGCAAAGAGTCAAAAACTATGGCAAAATTACATCACCAAACACAACAATCAGTCTCCAAAACCTTCCAGTTTCAACATACAAAGTCGGCGTGGAACCATTCGAGTTTTCTTTTTGGAGAGACTGTCTCTATATATGAAAGTAACAAAAATAGAGGAAGAGCAGAAAGTGAATTATTTATGTATGTATTTGGGGGCGAAGAAGTATAAAATTCTAAAAGAAGCGTTAAGTCCAAAAGATGTTACTCAGTCCTTCTTCTTAACTAGTGTTAAAACATAAGTTTTCTTCTACAAATTGCACCAAAGCGGAAAGATATAACTTTTGTAAAAGGAACCAGAATGAAGGGCCTTTTCTAGGCATCACATCATCGTATCACCTCCCTTCTTCCACGAAATAGGGGGGATGGAAAATTCGACCCTCACTCTGTATCTTCTTTTTATCATTGACGAAAAATACCAAACAGACAGGATTGAAGAATCAAGCAATGATTAGACGTTTATTAAGTGAAGAGGAGAAATTAACGTTCGAGGAAGCCTGTAAAATCGTTTTGGAGTCGGAAACGATAATGATGAGTACACCTGGAATTAGTCAGCAGGCTAACAATAAGCAGTCGGAATGTTTTGAAATCAACAAGGTTCGGTCGGCGCTAATGGCCAAGAATTATGTCGATGCGCCGTAAAAAAAAAACAACAAAAAACAAGGTTCAGCACAATTATAAGAAAAAAGTCCGACTTGCAGGAACTGTGTCATCTTAGCCCGTTCCGTGTATCTCGAAGAAATGGAATAGATTAGGCATCACAAATAACTTGAATTCTGTAGCCAAATTATACATATACAGAAGCGGATAATACTTAATCCTCATTCTTGAGGAAGGCTTAATAAGCCAATACAATTATGTACTGAAAACGTACTCACTCTACGACTACTGCTCAGAAGGCTCTATTCCAAACAACCGAAAATTCGTGGTCATTTTAGGTTCCTTGTTTTACTTGCAAATTCATTTTACTGTTAAAATCAATTGTAAATATGTACTTCATGGCAAATAAAATTCCATTCTCTCGTGGGTTAAATCTTTCTATGAAATAAGAAATCATGATAAATTCAGTTGTTGCAGTATGAGGAAGGTTATACCGATAGAAGAATTCAAAACAAATCTAAGTATACGCCATCATGATTACCACAGCCACTCCAAACTTATTACCAAGTCTCAATACTTGGGTCATTTAAACAGTATTCGCAAAGCCGTTAACTCATATAATCGGAATACGTTGTTTGGTGAATTATTTTATTATGAAAATGCGAAGAAAGGAGGTTATTCAAGTGTTTTTTTGGTAAATGTGAAGACGCGCGGTCTCCACACCGATTGTTTTGAAGTGTTGCACTATAACGTATTTTGATGCACTAAACACAAATCCGTTAAAAAAAGCTCGCTCTCCACTAGGAAAGAAGTTATGAAGCACTAAAGGTCAGTTGTGCGGGTTCTGAAAACTGACGTAAACAACGTATTTGTAAACATGCGCATGCACGGAGATGTAAGATTGGCATACAAAGAACTGTTATTTGAAATGCTTATAAACTATTTATTCACAAATCATTGTAAATTTGGGCGTCCTCACCTGTCGTAACATGTCGCTTATGGGCATATGTGCTGTGCGTTTCCGCTCGCTACGCTATCTCAAGAAGATATCAAAACTCTAGTCAATCCAACTCGCTAAAATTAATAGAATTCTATTATGTATAAATTGAAATAATTGATGGTAAATTTCAATTAGACATCCTTATTACGGACTTTTCCATACGTGCTGTGCGTTTCCGCTCGCTACACTCGCTCAAGAAGATATCAAAACTCCAGTCAATCCAACTCGCTAAAATTAATAGAATTTTATTATGTATACATTGAAATAATTGATGGTAAATTTCAATTAGACATCCTTATTACAGACTTTTCCATACCAGCTCATGCGCATGTTGACAAACATAGTAGGTTACATTACCTTTCAGAACCCGCACAACAGTAAAATTTAGTGCTTTATAACTTCTTTCCTAGTGGAGACCGAGCTTTTTTTTTAACAGATTCGTGTTTAGTGCATCAAAATACGTTATAGTGCAAAATTTCAAAACGTTCTCAAACCTTTTTATATTTTTATGATTTTGACTGTGGGCGCCTAGTCTACATACATAGAGAGTAAACATGCACGGGTTTGGGTGATAGAGCTCTCTGAGAGAAGTGGGAGGTCTGAAACTTAATGTAATGCCCTTTGCGATTTCGCGAAATCAGTGCTTTTGCTTTTTTTTTTTTTTTTTTTTTTTTTTTTTTTTTTTTTTTTTTTTTTTTTTTTTTTTTTGCATTGAGCTGATTCACCTATTAGCAACATTTTAATTTTTATTTCTTTTATTATATGCCTATGGAGGTTCTCTATCTTTTGTAGACCTGAACTAGCATATGGGAATTTTTTAAGGCGAAAAAATTGGTGCCTTCCTATTAGGATGGTTGCACCCGATTATGATACTCCAGGATTGCGCTTGATCCTGGGTTAATGTAAAAATGTCTTCTTATTTTCCAACTTCTGTTAATGTACACTTAATTGTAAATAAATTCAGGTTCACTTGGCAAGGTTCGGGTTCTAATTACCCTATAGCATCTGAAGGAAATGAAAAATAGGAAGTTCATAGTTGTAAGTTATAGTATAGTGGCTATCAAATAAATAGTGCATTATCAATAGGTTTACTTCATAGTGTATTAGTATATTTGCATTTATTTTTATTGACAAAAATTAATTCTATAACTGACAATTTTGTTTATTTGTATTTTTTGTCTAAGGTGTATTCAATTTTTAAAAATTAACTGTTATTGACATTTCATTATTGTACAATAAATTCCTAAAGTAAAATATATGTTAAACAGTCAAAGTGTTGTTCCCTTGCATATGCGCTTAAACCCAATGGATAATCACAGATAGCAAAGACATTCTTTAAGTATTTTTAAAGAATCCACCAGTATCTCCAGCATTTGTTTTTATGCATGTTTCTAAAATATGATCTTAAAAACAAAAATAATATCTTTTTTGGATGAGATTCATTCTAGACTAGAAATAATTTCTAAACAATAGCCTTGTAACATTCTTTTTAGTTGATACAAGAGGATTTGGGAAATTTATCCAGCTAATACTTTTGCTTTCAATGTATTTTTATCCTAAAACTAGTACACCAAGACAAGTTACATTTTCTTGGATTACATGAGATTTATAGTTTTACAACCTAAATGAATGAGTTGTTTTCTGGTATAGTCTGGGAAATATAATTTAAGATTATTTTATCTTCATTTACAAAATAAATGCACAAAAAGTATAAATCCTTTATTCTAAACAATTAGGAAATTATAATGAGTATTTATAAAAATTAATGAAAGGTACATATAATTCAATATCGATATCTGAGAAAACTATATAAAAAATATATATTCAGGGGAAAATGATTTCTCCTGAACAATTTAGTACTAACATATTACAAAAAATTAATTAAACACATCCAAAGTACACACTAAATAGGAGCACTAATGACAAATACTAATAGGGAGTATTGAAAAAAAAAATAATAATAATTGTAAACAAAATTAGGAAAAAGAAAAGAGGAACAATAATGTGTAATAAATTTTGATCACAAAAGAACGAATTTAAAGTAATAAATTTAACATAATTTTTAATTTTTGATGAAAAATTTTGCTCTTGAACATCTGAAACAGATACAATTTTATGAACATACTAATGTAATAAGATAATATATTGGGATAGTATGAATAATGATATATTATTGAAATAATTTTTTTAATCATTGGGTGGACCGAAATATGTCCCTTCGGTTTTTAAGTGTGAAATAAAACTATAGACATAAAATTTAGTTTAATCTACAATTTATTGATGATTATTTATTATAACTTTTTCTCATCTTTCCACTAACTGCATAATGCCATGTTCCTAGAATGTCTGTGATATATTGTTAAAAACTAACCCAAATGTTTTTGATGACCTCTTCCTTTTGTAATTTCTTTCCATTCATGGAGTTCTGCAGAAACCGGATTAAATGGTAGTCACTGGGAGCTAGGTCAGGTTAGTAGGAAGGGTGGGGCGAAATGTCCCATCTAAGGCTCAATAATGTATTGTGAGTGACAAATGAGGTATCGGGCCAAGTGTTGTCTTGGTGGAACACAGCAAAGACAACCTGGATTTGCCAGTTCTGGGCGTTTATTTTTAATTGATTGATCCAATCTTGTTAATTGTGAGCAGTATAGAGTTGAATCAATTGTTTCTCCTGATGGCAATAGCTCATAGAAAATAACACCCTTGAAATCCCACCATATTAAGCATTATCTGCTTTGGATGCAATTTGATTTTGTCATTCTTCTAGGAGCCTTACTTCTAGGTCGCCAAGATTTTCTATGGACAAAATTATCTATTTTTCATCTCCTGTTACCAACCTTTTTAAAAATGGGTCATTAAGTTGCTGTTTCAGTAGAGAATCACAAACACAAATGTTTGTTGCCAAGTTGACTTCGGTTAGAGAGTAAGAGACCCAAACATTAAGCCTGGAAACATAGCCAATCTTCTGCAAATGGTTTTCGACTTTTGTGTGTGACACATTTAGGGTCATAGCAATCTCTCGCACTGATTGAGTGGGATTTTGATCAAGAAGCCTTAACATTTCTTGTTTCAATTTCATGTGGGCAACCAGACCGTTGAGCATCATTCATCTCAAAATTTCCCGAATTGGGCAAACCAATTTTGACAGGTGCGCTCGGTTAAGGCCTTCCCCATAAACACTGCAATGTTTTCTATGAGCTTCTGCAGCACACTCATCTTTTTAAAAATAATACAACTAAATATGCCGATAATGAATGATATTTTCTTCCATACTCACAGTGCAATAGCAAACACAACACTAAGCTAGATTAAACAAGAGTTAACAGATGTAGTTGTTGGCTTATGACAAACAGGATAAACAATCCATCTTAGGGATTAATTCATCAGATAAAAAGTGTATCACACAGGGATAAAAATAACCAGAAAAACTGAAAGGACTTATTTGCCAACTTAATACATCAATACAATAAATATCAATTGGAAATAAAATAGAGTAAAAAATGATAATAATACCTATAAGAAACCTCCTTCATTCAAAGCACTTCAAAGTTTAGTTGGTTTCTTCACCTGTGAAGGAAAAATAATTAGAAATTAACAAAAAGTACTTATTAGTCAACGCTTCTTATAATAATTAAAAATAATTATTAATATGAAACAATAACATAAAATGATTACTTACAAGGATGAAAAATGGAACTATATATAATAAAACGTAAATTATTTGTGAAATACTGAAACATTACAGACTCATAGACATAGGCAGATTAAATTAAAAGGCATGATTGTAAGTCAAGAAGTAGGTACGTTTCTATTTTTGTGAATTGATGTATATCAAACCTTACTATTAAAATTAAATTAAAACATTTTTTCTGACAAAATCAACCAGAGGTGTAGATTGTTTTTTTGTGTAGCATAATGATATTTAACTGCTACAATTTATAATCTGTTTAATAGTTTACCGGATTGTAAGTTATTACCCTTATGATATTTTTGGTAAAAAAAAAAATCATTAAAATAAATTGAAATACGGACTTCTAAAGTTGTTAAATGTGGGAAGTGTGAATAAGAAGGCAGTTTTTTTCTAATTGAATGCAAAGAGGGACATTTTTAAATTTTACTAATAATCCGAGAAAAATATAGTAGATATAATCTTTTATAATATTATCTGTTTACCATTTAAAAGTAAGCATATTTTACAAATTGCAACACATTTTCACAGACATGTATGCTTTAAAGATATTGAAATGTATGTGTTTGAGTTGCCTGTAAACCCCTATTCTTGGTCTTCTGGGGGTCACTAAATGTACAAATTCCTATAAGTAACTTCATTAGTTCAGTGGAAAACATTTCATAAACCATTAGACCCGAGTAGTAAATTCAATACCAGCATATAGTGTGTTCAAATCAGCGAATAATACTTCACAGAAACATTTTATTTCAATGGTAGGTGTGCCATTTGAATGCTAGCTACACTTTTGAGCTTAAAAAGATGTGTCACTTGTATGATCAATGACTAATTTTTGATGAAGAAAATGAATAAAAAATGAGAAAGACTATCTATTTTCTTGTATCATTATTCTTTAATCAAATACAGTTTTTCAACAATTATCCCTTATGGGTTACTTTTAATCAGTTTAACCTAACTTAAGATTTGCCTTTCAATGTATCTTAGTTTCAGTTTATAAGGCAACCAATTGACTTGCTTTTGAATCATTCCAATGGATTTCAATTGTTTGAAAATTCATCAAATACCTCTTGCATTGAACTTGAATCTTCTTCGATAATTAACTTCTTTCTTTGAGCCTTTAGAGTGTGGCTTGTCTTCAACACAGTAATCACCTTTTCTTCTCCCAGGCAAGCCACTCTTTTTATACATCCTCTTTTTATAATCATGGAAACAAAACTACATAACTGTCTTCCAAGAGCAATCCTTATTTCTCTACCCGTAACGTCAAATTTCTATTATTTTGAAACACATAATGGATAATGTCTTACATGCCTGGAAAATTTACTGAATCATGTAGAAGGGATCGGCTGGAGGAAAAAAATGGTCTCAAAGAAGGTTTAGGGGTAGATTCTATGCTCATGGTGTCCAGTTCAGGACCAGAGTCACTTAGATCTAGCTCTTCAAATAAGTCTTCAATTTCTGCAGGATCCATATCTCCACCTACTAAAAAGAATAAAAAAAAAAAAAAAACACATTGTAAGGTTATTATTGGATTGTGGAGAGATATGTGGGTACACAGGAAATTTTCAACAGTACTTGTTAAAAAATAATTTCCGAGTTGATTAAATCACAGTATATTACACTGAAAGTGACGTAGATATGAATATTTCAGAAGTCTGTGATTATGATGTCGCTTACAGAGCAAGTAGTAAGTAGTAATTATGTACACAATTTTTTAAGAAATGTCAGTATTTTGAAAGGTTTATACACATGTACAAAATTAAATATAGAGAAAAGAATTTACCTGCTAACTTTCGACTTATTCTTCCCCTATCAGTGTCCAGACCATGCAAATCTTCATTGACACGAAATCTTTTCAATAAAGCAATAAACTTTTGCTTGAGATTCCTTTGCTAAAACAATTAATATAAATATTAATTTACAACATCTACAAAAAATAATTGTTTACTTTCGGGTGGCATAATAACATTTTTCATTGTACATAGGGTCAAAATAAGGAATGAATTTGCATTCTTCAGCAACTCTTTTGCAAAGCATTCAACAAAAGAATTTGATAAGGTGAACATTCAGACTTGGCCAGGGCCAAAGCATATGAAGCCTCTAAAGAGTATTATGCCCTGTTTTTTTTTTTTTGTTTTTGGTTCATCGACATCTATTCCATTAACACCGATATCCCAGAATCGGGGCAGGAATTCTCTCATCCCACGGCTCGTTGGGAAAATTCCTCGCTCCACTCTGGATGTCGGCGCTAATGGCCTACTTGTTAGTTGCGCCTAAGGTGTTAATTTGTTTCCTAGTATATCTCAAATGGAAATAATGCCTCTATTTAACCATATGGGCGATTCTACAGAAAAATAGCACTTTTGGGTTTTTGTCCATTATTATTTAGTCCATATTTAAAATCTTAATACTCATTTTACTGCTAAAAACAAATTAAAAAATCCACAAAATGTGTCCTGGCCTTAGTGGGTAGCCAAGCAACTCGTTCCCAGAATGCGCTCTGCCATCTATGTGTTAAGAAATTTCTATAAGTACTTTCTCTTAGAAATAATACGAGATGCTATGAGTACTTTCTCATAGAAACATACCATTTCTCATGGTAATCCTACCAGAGTATTTAATTAAATTAACTTTTTAAAAATTGTACTATTCATCTACCTTCATAAAATGATAGTAATACTATAAGAATAAATATACAAAATAATGAAAATTACTGAAAAATTAGCAATTGAATGAAATTATGTTCTTCAAATATTGTCATAAGTTGAAATAAATAAGAATAAGAATAAAATATTTACCCTTACCCTTGCTGTAGGTGGTAAACTAGCTTTGCGAACTCTGTGGTCTTCTAGCATTGGTTCAGAATCTGACCCATCATCATTGCTGCTAAAATCTTCCTCTTCATCAGAGTATTCTCCGATGCGAGCTATAATGTCATAGAAAGTATTAATGGCAAGATAAGAATATTTATATTCTACAAGAAATTATGACCCACAAATGATTATGAGCTGCAATATACAGGGTGTCCCCGTAAATGCCTAGTCATATTGTGGAAGGTGATAGAGGACCCTTAGTGGAACACAAAATGATATGTGACGATTTTCCGAATTCTCACACATAGGGGGGGGGGAAACGTAGTTTTATTGTTTTTTCGAGACAAACGTGGTTTTTAGAAGAATAATCATTGTAGCTCCGTCCCAGGTGGTTTTACTAGAAAGGAAATGAAACCAATCGAAAGCTGAGTAAATTTACTATAAGACTAGTTGGGAGTAAAAGAAAAAATTAATGAATTTGAGTATGTATATCTTACCAAAAGAAAGCTATTCGACATTTCCTGGCATTTTCTTGATATTTCTTACCACCATTACTCTTCAATGGGCAGGATCTGAGATTTCCGGGTTTCAGAAAAACTTCCTCATTTAACCAGCTTTCCATTCATGTATCACAACCCTGTGTTATTGAAGTATGTGAACGATTTAGGAACAAAAGTTAAAAAAAAAAAACATGGATCTGTGAAAAGAAAATTCAATTTTTTTTCTTCAGTTTATTCAAAAAGCTTAAAAGAAATATTTATTTTTATAAATATTAAGTAAATATTTACTTAAATGAATAAAAACATTACTTCCACGAACATAACAAAAATGCCTAAAACAGTAAATAAATAAAATACACATTAATTTTGAATTTGTTAATTACAGTAACTAATACAGGGTCCAGGAGGTGGCCATTAATGAACCCCAACCACACATTAACTTGAAAAATAATTATTTTTACCTTGATCAGACATTTGAACATATTTTTACACGACTATCTACAACTTATTTATTAGGGATGAGATATTTAATTACCACACCAAACACACATGGACTCACGAGAACCCAGGGCGGTTCACAAGCGTGGCCATCAGTATCAATTCGAGGTAAAGCATTCGTTTTCTAATAATGAATACCTGAAAAAATGTGTTGAAATGCGTGATCTAGGTAAAAATAATAATTTTTGAGGTTAATGTATGGTTGGTGTTCATTAATGGCCACCTCCTGGACCCAGTATTAGTTACTATAATAAACAAATTCAAAATTAATGTGTATTTTATTTATTTACTGTTTTAGGCATTTTTGTTATGTTCGTGGAAGTAATGTTTTTATTCATTTAAGTAAATATTTACTTAATATTTATAAAAATAAATATTTCTTTCAAGCTTTTTGAATAAACTGAAGAAAAAAAATTAAATTTTCTTTTCACAGATCCATGTTTTTTTTTTTTTTAACTTTTGTTCCTAAATCGTTCACATACTTCAATAACACAGGGTTGTGATACATGAAGGTATTCATTATTAGAAAACGAATGGATACCTTTCCTATAGCCTCAGAGATGGGCATAATTTTATTTATAAATAAAAATATACGAATTTATTCGTACTTCATATATTTGTGAATACGAATATAAATAAATTCGTATTCATAAGTGTGAATACGAATTTATTTTTATTCACATATATTAAATATAAAAATACAAATAAAATTTTATTCGAAAATTTTTCTGCGAATAAAAATAAATTCACAGAAAAAATTGTAAATAATCACAAAAAATGTGAATATTTACAAAAAATCAAGTGATTAAAAAAAATCACATTAAAATATACGAATAAAACTTTATTCACATTATAATTTGAGAATAAAACTTTATTCACAATAAAATTCGCAAATAAATTATGAATTTATTCATATTAAGATGATATTACAAAAGTTATTGAAGGTGATTTTTTTTTTTTTTTTTTTTTGGAAAGCTGGTTAAATGAGGAACTTTTTCTGAAACCCGGAAATCTCAGATCCTCCCCATTGAAGAGTAATGGAGGTAAGAAATATCAAGAAAATGCCAAGAAATGTAGAATAGCTTTCTTTTGGTAAGATATACATACTTAAATTCATTCATTTTTACGTTTACTCCCAACTAGTCTTATAGTAAATTTACTCAGCTTTCGATTGGTTTCATTTCCTTTCTAGTAGAACCACCTGGGATGGAGCTACAACGATTATTTTTCTAAAAACCACGTTTGTCTCGAAAAAACAATAATACAATGTTTTCTCCCTTATGTGTGATAATTCGGAAAAATCATCACATAACATTTTGGGTTCCCCTAAGGGTCCTCTATCACCTCCCACTATATGACTAGACATTTACGGGACACCCTGTATATATATATATATATATATATATATATATATATATATATATACGTATAATTTCAAATTATTTTACCAATCAGTTTAATATGTTAAAGAAATTTTACTATTCCAGAATAATTAGATATCAGAAAAGGTAATGGAAGAAAATTAAAGTTTAGTTCCCTCCTGATCCTAGAAAATAAACTGTTTAATGTATCAATATGCATTTTAATTATTTTTTTAAACAAAGTGGAATGTTTCTTGTGACGAAATATTCCTGGAATCATAGTCACAAAACTTAAGGCACAATTTTCTCAGTCATAAAAGGTACACTATAACACTAATTTTCACTATAACAATTTATTTCCTTTATAAAAGTGTTTGTTTTATATTATTATCGTATATCAACTCCTAGGGCATTAGCACCAATGCATCTTCTGATAGTCATACTTTATTGTACCCAGCAGGCATGTGAACAAAGTACTGCACCATGTGTCCACTATGCTCTAACCGGAAAAGAGACAGTTTATAACATCATGAATTTTCTAGACTTCATTTTTTAAAAACTTAATCAATTAAAAAAGTCCGTCTCACAAGAACTGCATCATCTTAGCGCGGTTCCGTTCATATCCCTAATCTAATTTGGAAAGATTAAAATAGAAGCAGTTATTATTTTGGTTCCACCAGTCTTTTTTTTTTTAAATTAATTATTATAATGGCACATAAACATCTCTAACATTAAATTGTTTTTCTTATTTTTCTTAACCTGTATTATTTTCAAATACATTATCCAACTATAAGCAAATAAAAAATAACAAGGAATAAAAAACAGACAAAAAGAACAGTTCGAATAAGCGAAATCAATTACTTTGAAGTTTTAAGCTCTTATTTCTCCGATTGACATCGCCTAATCAAAACTTTCATTAGAACCTTTTTTGTAGAGCATTTAATAAGCTTTCTAATGGTATTCTTCTGTTTACCAAGATTCTCAACCTTTTTCGAGATATTAAGGAAAGTAAACAAAGTTACCAAAACTTTTTATGTCTGTTAATAAAATATTTTATTCTAACCCTTCCTTAACTCCTAACGTAACCAAAATTTTAACATATTAGTTTTAATGAAAGTAGAACATGCAGAAAATGTTTCAACTGAATCCCATGATTCTAAGTACCCAAACCAAAAAAGGTATTCAAAAAATATTTTTCCTATTTTCTCGAAAACGGTTAAAGCTATCGCCTTGAAAATGGTTTCATTCGTTTTCCTAGCCCAAGAAGCATATAAAACGAGTACTTACAAGCTTATGAACTCAAAAACGTAAGCGTTACGATTTTTTTTGCGCGAATTTCGCCCCAAACGCCATCTTCCAGTAGGCGGATTTTGCTGGTTAACGAACTTGACCTTTCAAATTAGACGAAAGATTTTTGTACCAAATTCCATCAAAATCGGACTATTCGTCTGGGAGCTACAGAGCGAACAGACAAATATATATATATATAAAATATATATATATATATATATATATATATATATATATAAATAAATATATACATATATACAAATTTTAACCACTATCATTTTCGGTCTCTATGGGTTCTGAAACGCAAAATTTTCTAGTGGGCACTTCTGGATTCCGTCATGAGATCAACCTTATAAGCGGGGTTCCTCCCTATGGGGGAGGGAGGAACCGCGCTAAAAAGTTGATATCGGTTATAAGAAAATAGAAAAAATAAAATAAATAGAATAAGCATTCAAATAACAAAATTAGATTCATTATTTGAACTGGGGGATAAAAAGAAGAAGTTTTTTTTCCTACTTTCACAGATAATTGATGAAGTTGTAAAAAAAAAAAAAAGAAAAAAAAGAAAAAAAAAGAAAAGTAAAATAGTCCCGCTACAGGCCACGAGGGCCCTGAGGGGCAGATACTATAGAGGTATCTGATTCATGACCATAGTGTGGTCAGTACTATGCTCCAGCCACCTGATTTTCTCCTTGGCTGCTTCGACTGCTAGAGACATTAGCACCCAAGGTACCCATTATTAAATTAATTAAAGGCTGGGTTGGCCTAAGGACCGTCAGGGAGGCCGAATTCAACCCATGAACGAAGACACTAGAAGAATAAATCTTTAGTGCTTGCTCGGGATTTGAACTCAGGTCCTCCAGCTTATTAGTCCAGTGCTCTACCACTTTTTAAAGAGTATTTGGGAAACAAACAAAAAATAAATTCATTTCAGTTCTTATAATTTATAAAAGTCATGACGTATATAAGGGGGGGGGGCTGCAGCCCCTCCCGAAATTTTGATTCGATGGTAAAAACTTGTCGTAAAACCCTTAAAAATAAATTAAATAAGATCACTTAGTTCATAAAAAGTATTTTATTTTACGTGTAATAGCGTTTTAGTTGCCTAAAACTATTCCAAGCTCTAAATTTTTAGTATACCATACCCCGGAAATGGTATCAGCCCCCCCCCCCCCCCCCGAAATTTTCCCAGCCCCTCCCGAAATTATTTTCTATATACGCCCATGATAAAAGTTAATTCCTCAGGCTACTATTTGAATCCTGTTTACTTTTTATTGGGCTTCATGGCCTAAGACTGCAGTTGGTTTTAACCAATAGACAACCAGACTTTGTTTCAAAGCAAGGTGAATTGTTAATTTACACAATCACAACAGCTTTATAAAAAGTAAAATATTACCTGTATGATGTGAGGTTTTTGTTGTCCCTTCATAATCAACAGGTTGGCTGTTCAATGAATTCACAGAAACTCTTGCAGCTACATTATTATGGCCTTTTGTTTCTTTTGTGTCACTAAATAAATCTAATTCCAGATCTAGCTGCCTTTGCAGGACCTTTTAAAATAATAGTATGACAAATTATAACAAAAAGTACACATCATTAATAAAATGTTGCATAAACATATAACTAAATTTCACAACTAAAATCTTTATTAACCCTTTCATTCTGGTGAAGGAAGGGACATGTGGTGTCTGGATGCATGTCAGTCTAGCTAACCCCTGTAATCTCGCAATTCTTTCCTCATCTCACACTCACTACTAGTCAAACCTCTCGTCTCCTTCAGTGTCTCATTGTTATATTATCAACATATAATCTCGAATGTTCAGAGTATTGGTAATCTTGTACTAAACTCAAAGAAATTTTCTATCGTGGGAAAAGAAACACTCAACAAAACATTACGATATAATTGCCTGACGGGTATCATTTATAGTGTATAATTAAAAAGACATAATGATGGTGTATTTACAAGGAAATTACTATTTTTTTTAAAGCTGTCAACCAAGCAAAAGCGGATTAGCAATAATATATTTCCTTTCTACAATGACTATTTCAACATGAAAAAATGGATTATTGTTTGAAGAAAACCCTATTTGAGTTTTTATCATGAAAAAATAAAGCAGGTGGTGAAGAAAACATAATATAAACCCAGAAGAGCGTTGAACTGTAATAATTTACTTTTTTTTTTGGAAATTGTAAATAATAAAATATTTACACAATGCATGATTTAAATTAATAAACAAAGAAGATTTTATGAAATTGGAAATTATATGTATATAAGCAGAATCAGGTTAAACTCTATTTGTAAATAATAAAATCAACGCTAATAGTAATTCAAAGAAAATGTAGATATAAAGTCTCTATTACTTTACCTAAGCCTTTGTAGAAAATTAATGATCACTACAGACCCTAGAAATGCCTCGAAAATATAATATAATGCATTTTTTCATTATGTCTCCTTTCCTCAGGGATAAGTCAGTTATCCCAGGTATTGGTTTAATGAAGCTGAAATCTCACCTTGTTTCCCACCAAATGCAACTGTCCTTAAACAAGTAAATTGTTTGGAGCACTAGGCAGGAGAAGCAACATATAAGCCGATCGAGTTACCTTGACGGGAGTGCCAGGGGTTCCCAGGGTGGAGCATGAGCTATCTCATCTTGAGCATCCAAGGCCCTCCCAGTTGAGCACAAGTAAACTTGTTCAGCGCAATGAAAGGGTTAAACAAAATAAAAGCTGTGTAAACATAAAATACCGAGAGCTGATCTGAATATATTTATATTAATATGATAATAAAGTTTTAATTAATTTGATTTTATTATTACACTGACATAAATATCAAATTAAATTTGGTTGTTTATAAAAGACATTAAAGAACAATTTGGCGAGGACATTAGGGAAGAGAAAATAGCATATATATGATTATCGTATTTATTAATGAATATATATATATATATATATATATATATATATATATATATATATTACTCAATGATATAATTTCATTAAAAAAAAATCCACATTTTTCCTTATAGAATGAACTGAATACAAATTAAGATAAATTGCATCACAACTCACTTGAGACATATTAACAACACCATCAGCCAGAGTTTTATAACCAAGTATTGTCCTGTTCTTATATCGCTTGCGTCTTTGTAACATCACATGCAGCTTATTTCCATCACGTTTCAAGAAATGAGGATACTATACAAAAATAATATAATTAGTTAACATAGACATTACTCACTTGTCTGATAGTACAAAATGGAACTTTTACAATGAGCTTGTATAAATATCAATATATGTGTCAATAACAAAACAAAAAAATCAGTCCCGTAATAGGTCATGAGGGGCCCATAGGGGAGATACAATAAAGGTATCTGGTTATTATCCATATGGCACAGTAGGGAGATAGTGTGGTCAGTACTATGCTCTGGCCGCTTGATTTTCCCCTTTACAGGAACCCATTAATAATTAATATTTATTTATTTAAATTTTAACGTCCACTTATTATTAACTACGAAAATTAATAAATTTATGGTCAGGGAGGCCGAATGCAATCCAAGAATGAAGACACTAGAAGATGAAAATCTATAGTGCTAGCTCAGGTTTTGAGCTCCACCACATTAGTACAGTGCTCTACCACTGAGCTCACCTCGCCCCCTGTATCAGTTACAATATATTAAAATTACCTGAAGAGAGAAATGAAGTTGCAGCTCCGTATCCAAAAGCCCGTAAGGGGGTAAAGCCATTTCGTTTGAGCGAAGAGTTCGTTTAGATCCCTTAAAAAATAATAGCAATTACTTTGATTGATACACATTTTATAAAATAACGATAATTCATACATCTTATTATTTTAACTTAGTATTTAAATGAATAAAAAACAAGTATTGAGCAGATAATTACCAATAACATTTGGTGAAATAATGAAGATAGAATTCGACAAGTGAACAACATTAGAGCAATTCAAATAATAGTGTAAACAGCCGAAAGGTTAAATCTAAAAGTCAGGGCACTGACTTCTATTATTTTGATTATGTTTTTCTTTATATCAACATAATTAGAAAATATAAATTATCTAGAAAAAGCAGGTATGATTTAAACAAATTTTATAGAAATTCCAACGAATTACAGTAGGACCTCCATTATCCAGGGTAATCATGGGGAGGGTGGTCCACAGATAATCGAAACACAATATATATATATATATATATATATATATATATATATATATTTTTTTTTTTTTTTTTACGGCGCATCTACATCTAGGTCATTAGCGCCGAAATCCAGGGTGCAGCGAGGAATTTTACCAGCGAGCCGTGGGATGATAAAATTCCTGCCGGAGGTTGGGAATCGAACCCACCATCTCCCGCTTATGAATCCAAGGCGCTAGCCATTAGACCAAGGGAGACCCCCACAATATTTTATTGACAAAATGTGCTGGATTATAAGGTTATAAAGAAAAACTGTGTACACGATGTCATGTAAACCTTTTTATTTGCATTGAGAAATGGTTATGTAAACGTTTTATTAATTAATAATTTGTATAAGTGCAAAAATAAACTTATACATAGAAATATTTAATACATAATTATGAAATAAAATGCTTTAGTTGATAAAAATAATGCAATAAAGGTGTTTGTATGTACATAAATATATGTATATAATATTTAAAGGAATAAAAATTCCCCCATCGAGACACCGGTTAATTGGAATCCCGGATAATAGAGCCCCGGATAATGGAGGTCCTACTGTACTTTATTTCAGCCTTTATGAAGTAAATGTATTGAATATTTTATCTTCTTATTGTGTTTATTATTATTTTTTTAAACTAAATTATGCTTTCTTAAATTTGTGTATTAGTTGGGCAATTTTGTACTCAAAAATTTCTATGGGTATTGAAATAACTTTTTTTGAATGACTTATAAATACTCATATTACTTCAGATTTTAGTGTGTTTCTTCCCCCCCCCCCATAGCGATTAGATTTGAGAGACACTGTATATACTGGTGAATCATCACACATGTTAAATAAAAGGTGAAAAAGCAACAAAAAATGTCTCAAAAAGATTAACAAAACTACTCTCTCGAAAAATGCAATAAAAAAGTAATCATAAGTTATGGGATTACAAGTGTTTATCTCTTGTTTACTCAGCACTGTCCTATCCGAACATATATAAGAGTCCCTCCTCTCCCCTCCACCCACACTCCTTAGCCTCGAGACTGTCTGTGCCCGTCTCTAGCCAAGTGTAGATATATTTCATATATGATCTCATGTAACTTGCTTAAACAAAACTTTTTAAAAACGTTAATTCCAAAAGAGATTTTGTAATTGGAGCCTGAACAGGAACTGCTTGCTTTTCGCAGTCCAAATTTTGCGGTTAATTTCAAACCGTTCATTTCCACGATTTGGATTGGATCCACTCATTGAGGTATCCCACCAGTGAAGACTTCAGTCGAATCTTCAGGTCCAGGAAGGTGTACTCTACCCGAGATTGCTTAGTGGAACTTCAGAACGTCGACTTCACTGTGAAGAACTTAGAACTACAGAATCCACTCTACCCGAGGTACTCCGTAGCATTTGGAAATCCCCAGAGGAATTAACTATGTTCAAAACGTTCGTGATGTTCCTCGCGATCCACGTGATCACGTCCCTGAAGATCCAGAATTTGTCCTCCGGTCCTGGAGCAGCTCTGATTAAGCTTCACTATTCTTTTATTAAGTATGACAGGTATACCTTCTTGCACTATAAAAACCTTACAAATATTACGATTGAAGTCAAGTACAACCCCTTATTGCAAGATTGAAGAATGACGACTATAAACTACTACATCAGGTACTAGACACAAAGTATGACATAGTTATGGAAAAATTAGGTCATCTTACGAACACATATAGACGGACCCTAAAACACCGCAGATTGAAACAAGGTTTAATGGGTTGGGAACCGCTATAAATTGGATCACTGGTAACATGGATGCCGATGATAAGGAAAGGTAGGATCAGATACTGCAAAAGGTTGAGATAAATCTTTATTATGTAGAGCATAATGAAGAGAGACTTAGTGTTAATGTAAAACTGGCAAAAGACATCCTACATTCGTATCTTACTATCAGCCGTACCCGAAGACAGAATATTTTCTCAAGATTTAAGCTCAACCGCTTCTCTTTCCACTTCCCCTTCGAGGTACTGACTCGTAAAAAATTCAAATTATCCAAAATTTTATTCGAAATAACCAGGATTTTTTTTTACATTGTTTATACTCTAAGTTCTAGGGGCCGAGAGAAATATTGGAATTTAAGACGATTTCGAAATATGGAATTTCAAATTATCCATGTTCCACTGTAATAAATTTTACTAACATAAAGATAATAGAAAAAGAAAAAAAATCAAATAAAATTTTAATCATTTAAAAAAATAAAAAGACAAAAATAAAAAAATTAATTAATTAAAAAAATTAATTTAGTTGAGAAAAATAATAAAATGCATATATAAAAAGAATTTTGTTTTGCATCAAATGGCTAATAACCTTCTGGGTAATCAAACTTTAATTTGGGACTCCATCAATTTTGAAACACCTGATTCTAATAACTCAAGATCAGACACAATGTAGAACCCTGCTGTAGGTTTCCCATTCTACGGGGAGACTGTAGAGTAGTTTTAGCTCCTGAAGAAGTGTCCACATGGCAGGAAACTAGTAGAGCAATGAACACAAGCAACTTGTAGATTTGTTTTTATTAAATCACCTTCTGCCTACTTAGTTATTGCTCCTAGACATTATTTTAACTTAATAATCCTCTTTTAGAGAGTATGGACTATGATTTTGATCTTAAGCGCTATTCAAAATAGATGATAACTTGTCTCTTTCTTTCAGATGTTGGCTATTTAGCAAGAAGTCAAAAAAGGAGCACGGCTATATGACTGAAATAATTTTATACTAAATTGAAAAGCTAGAAAACGCTTGTTGAAATTACAATAAAATACAAATGAATAAAGGAAAGTAGATTAATTTGTACTTTCGACAATTTATCTAACTTAAGAAGAACGGATTATCCTTCAGACCATTCTCACAAAGCGGCTCTCCCTGGCCCTAAATAGGTAACAAGTGTTAGCTTCTGAAAACAGGAGGGTTGAAAAAAACAACACATAAATTGTTATGAGATTAACATTAACAGTCCAAGTCATCCTCCTAGTCCCCTCCTGGGAGTGGAAATCGAGTTTTAGTAGTTTGTTTATTAAGAAAAAAAAAAAAAAAAAACTAATTTTAACATGTACTAATACATTCTCGCAAACAAAAATAATCGAATTAGTAATATAAAATAAATTTGCCCCTTAAAAATGTAATTTATTTTTCTGAGGCAATGAAGTCATATGCAAATTAATCTTCATAAGTTGGGTTGTTTATTGAGATTTATAAAGCTAATCATGCTTGAAGTACTCCAGTAACCCAGGATTTTAAAAAACAATGATTAAAAAAAATTAGCCATACCTGCATTTTCACAGCGATTGCTATCGAAGAAATATCTGATCCTAAAGATTTCAAGACTATCAATCTGGAGAGTGTCAATGAGCATAATCTGAAATATTAATAATAATGTATTTTAAGTATAAGCGATATTTTTCCAAACTCCATAAACAAATTTTAAAAAATCTCACATTCAGCAATATTACAAAAAAAAAAAATAAATAAATAAATAATAATAATTCCTCCGAACTTTGCAGAGGTTAAACACACAATTCACCCCCAAAGAATAATAAGGCTGCAGAAGAGGATACTCTCTTTTTTACAAACATGATGGCGACTGCATGCACAGTGAGAACTGTTTGCTTGTTTTGGTTATTTGTGGGGTAGAGTGGATGCCAGAGGAATGGTCATTGAGTGTTATATGCCCAATTTTTAATACAATAACTTTGAGGACGCTATTGGAGAATATTTCTTCCTTCCTAGCAGTAGTCTATAAGTTTTCTCAAACATTCATACAGAATAGCATAATGTCAATGCCAAATGGACACTTGGGGATTAGTAATGCAGTTGAGGCGAGGATGTGGGAATTCTGTCAAATGTTTACGTAGGCATTCACATATTTTTTTCTTCCACAAAGTGCTTCGACTGGTGAGGTCATTAGCACCCTTCGCAACTTGTTCAAATTGTAAGCTTCCGGCTGGACTTCGATTGTGTAAATTTAGAAGTGCTAATGATAGCTTTTTGGGAGCTTTGAATACCAAATAAAATTAAGAATTGCACAAGAACTTGGAAGGGATTTGTGTAAACGTAATCAGTAGATAATAATAATAATAATGGCAGCACTGTGAGTTAGACATTTTTCTAAACGTCTAACTCACAGATTTTACTAATATCTTCAAATGTTACTGCCATTTATAACTTACACTAATCTAACAACAATCAGTTAATCAGTTAATAATTAAAGAATGTAGCTATGGAGGTTGCACTCAAAAAATAATTTTTGTAAAATTTCTTCGAATCTTCAATATCCTACCTAGTAGATACTGATTCACAAGGCTACTTTGTATATATCGTTGATACAAATGTTAATTATCGAATGTGAAAAAACACATTTTCTTTTCAATCTATTCTGATTGCTGTAGGACTGATGTACCTTGTGGCAAACTCTAAAAAAATAAAGAAAAATAGTTATCAATCACTGAAAATCAAACTAATGAATGTGCATTAATCTCGAATTAAATGTCTAATTAAAATATATCATAATATAAAATTTATGTAGTCATATATAAGGTACCAACCACTTTAGGCATTCGATATTTTGTATTTATATCGACAATATCTTCCCATAACAGAATTGGACTATTTGGAAGAGAGTTCAATTCAGACCCGTATGATTTCTATATTTCCTTGTTAAACATGTTAGAACATATAATACAAATCAAAAACAATTAGTATTTTTAAAGTGTTTACAATTGGGTCAAACCTTTTATTTATTTTTTTTTTTAACAATAATTTGCTTCTTAGGAGCTTTTGTATGGGCTGAATGATCTTAGATTGGTTAATTACAGACAGGTGAGACTTAAAATTATCATATTAAGCATCAATACAATGTAAATTATGTAGTTGAGGTTTAAGTATCTTTAGTGCATGAACAGTACCATCAAATGTGTAAATCTACGGGTGAAGGAATGTTCTCCCATGAATATGTGAACCTAAGTAATTTTTATTGTTTCATGGAACATTTCCTGAACGAGAAGTAACAACTAAAAATGCAACGATGATAAATGATACAAATACTTTCGTGTATTGATAGTAATACTTCCATTTAAAACAAATTACTTGAAAATAAATGGCAAATAGCTCCATTCATGAATTAACTATGAGTAATTTAGAATCTACAGGTATTTAATTAGTTTTAAATTAGGAAAATTTTGCTCACCTAGGTATGCAATAAGGTGGAGTTCTGTCAACTTCCCATGTAGCAAAAAGCTTCATAGGGACAGGCTTACTGCCTGTTACAGGTTGTTGTTTAACTTTATCAGTCATGTTACTAACTTTAGAAAAAATAGGAAATAGACTAGTTAAGCAAGGACTTCAGTGTAAGCTCGACAATATGAGCAATGTCTCTTATGAGACAAATAATATCTTCTAATTCTACATCTCGACTAGCAAAAATTAACAGCCCGGTAGATTTAACTTTGTTTAACCGCAATTGAGAAGAGGTTACAATCAACTTCTCAAACTGTCAGGGAGCTAATAAGCAAAGAAGTAGGAGGAGAACAAGTGATATTAGTGATAAGAATAGCCTACCCTGTAGTAGTCGATAACCAATGTAACTTTCTTTTATTATTCTTTATTTATATATTTTTTTCTTTTTTAGTACTGGTGAATGCCTACAAGGTATTTAGCATTTCACCATGGCCTCTTTGATTTTCTTTTATAATGTCTATTAGCAAATTAAAAACAGCATAAATAATACTTTGTTAACAATTGAGTTTTGTAGAACCTAAGCTATCAATCTCCAAAAATAACTTCTTTTATAGAATAAAAACTGAAATTATTAATACGTTTTTTATTAATGCTGTTTGCTCATATAAAATATAGAATTTTCAATGTAGTTCATATGAAATAAAATATATAATGAATTAAAAATAATATCATTCGATTTATTACTACGATAAATATCATATAGTACTTCTAATTAATTTATTAACCATAAAGAGGAAAATAATACAATTATTTTGAACTTAAAGTGTGTATACATTTATTAGTTAAGCGTGTGAGCACCTATTATTCATGATTGTCAGAGTGAGAGCTGTTATAATATGTTTGGTAACTAAACTAAGTTTAGCGTCCTCGGAACTGATTATTTTGTACTAATGTGACCCCATTTTACGGTATGTATATATATATATATATATATATATATATATATATATATATTTGTGTGTGTATATATATATATATATATATATATATATATATATATATATATATATATATATATAATTATTATTATTCTTGTAGATGACCCAAAATATTTCTTAATGCGTTTCGTTCTTTTAGGCTTAGGGTCGGAAAAAGTAGTACTTCCTTGTGTCACACCACTTTATTTTGCATGCCCTACATGTTTCCTGCTTAATTCATTCGCACCTCATCAGGGGCACTTCTTGCTAAGAAGTCTTCTCGTCTCATGTACCTTCTACGGAGGCTATTATAAATTTCAAAATTTAATTCTATTCTATTTATTAAAATTAGATATTACAATTTCTGCTTCCTGTTTATTTTTTTCTACGTTGGAGTAACCCTCAATCGTGGGAGTTTATTTGGAAGTACGTGTGCCATACTTTCTGGATACTGCACATATTTTGATGGCGTTTGTCGGGAAGATGGTTGCCAGACCCTCCGACGTTCCGTAAGGCCGTAACACAGTTGTTCGTAACTCAACCAGTTGGTAACTCGGGTCACTAACCAGTTACAGACTGATTGGTGCCTTAGCTCCACACACGAGGCTACTCATTACAAACTCATGTGTAACGCTGTCACTCATGTGGCTACGGTATCATGGATGTCGTACGTGACGAAGAAACCATAAAATTGTACAATTACGTCAGGAGTCGGAGAAGAGGAATAGCCAGAAGTTTTTAGATACACCCATACCTTGAAAAACGTTTTCAGAATAGGTTGTTTGTCGCTTCTAAAGAGCTCAACATAACTGATGAAAACTTTTTGGCATTCTACAAAATGAGTAAAGAAAGTTATTTGGAAATAGTGAAGTTGGTTTCCCCTGTTGTGCGGAAGGAAAACACAAACTATCCAGGAAGATAGTAATTATATAAGACAGGATGTTTTGCAATTTCCCCCACCAGCAAAAGATTGAGTTGTTGGTCAGCCATCACACTCGAGTTAGTAACTGATCCCCTAGAGGCCGGATATGCGAGTCACCAGGCTACCAGTTGCTAACCGGTTATAAAGCATTCACAAACCAGTAGCTTCGTTTGTAGTGTGCCATTGGATAGTGGCGTAAGGTCATATACACACGGTGCTTCTTAGGCCAAGACGCCTATACAACGAGTACTTACGAGCATATGATGTAAGTATAACGATTGTTTTCGTGCGAATTTTGCTCCAAAAACCATGTTCCGGTGGACGGATTCTGCTGGTTAACGAACTTGACCTTTCAAATTAGACGAACGATTTTCTGCCAATTTCATCACCATTATTGACCAGACCATTATTGACTGATACATATATATATATATATATATATATATATATATATATATATATATATATAAATAAAATTATGGGAAGGTGTTGTACCTCTGACCATATTGTACCTTTGACCACCGAGGCTGTGGCGGCATGTAGCAACATTTTATAAATTTTGGTGTAATTAGTGTTTAGCTCCTTCAATAGAGGGCTTGTGTTACCTATTTTGGATTATTCAAGCCAAAGAGAAAAAGGAAAAAAGACTTATCCATTGCTATCATAAAAATGTAAGTTATTTATTGATGACGTTTTGCCTTATAGTATTTTTTGTATTAGGTCTTTTTAGATGGAAATCATTTGACAAAGTATCTATTACAGTAAGAAATATGGTGTAGCTTCTGAAAATGATTAATCTTAGCACTAACATTTGTAGCATGCTTTTTAATTTGCACTACCAGGGCGTTGTACCTCTGACCACGACTAGTTGTTGTTCCTTTGACCATATCAAAGGTACAACACTCCTGAGTGATTTTTTTCATAATTTAACCGTTGTGTTCTTCTGCAACAACGTTTTAGAAAATAATTAATATTGGTTGCTCCAATTGCTCAAAGAAAAGAATTTAAAAAATAATAAATGAAATATGTTCAAACTGAGTCTATCAATCCTGAGTTCGAAACTATCGCCCCTTATCGTTACACCTGAAGCTGTACGGCCTCATCGAAAAGCGAAGGCAAGGAAAATGTCAAATAGGGGCCGGCCTAAACGGAAACCTCATATCCTGACAGATATTCTTGAAAAACTAATTATTGAAGCGGAAAAATAAAGCGAAAGCACCGCCCTAAACGTAAGACACCACATACAAATAAACCTCTACCAAAAGAAGTGGCAAATGAATATAAAATTATTCTTATGACAGTTCAGATTCTGATAATGACACCGAAATTTTTTCAGGAGAAAGTGGTGTTGATTTGTCTGATTTATGTCGTGAGTTAAGTCGATAATCAGCAACAATTTGAAAAATATGATTTGGAAAAAGGAAAATTTATACTTGTTAAAAATAAAAGTAGACTATTACATATTTAGTCGCAAAGATCTATGACATTAAATGACCAATGTTTAACATCCGATATTTGGAAAAACAAACTTTAAGTGAAAAGTTTATTATATTCATACAGAAGACATTGTGGCTAAACTCTCATACCCTACTATTACTAGTGGATCTGCTTAACAGTTAAAACGTTTATCGATTGGACTGGATTTTTCAGCATATTATGCGTACTATAATATCAATAATAGCTTTTTACTATGCTTACATCTTTGTCCTGTATTTATTAAACTTACAATCATTTACAATATTACTGAATACAATTTTTTTTTCTGTACTGCTGTTGTTTTTACGTGGTCAGAGGTACAACACCCCATGGTCAAAGGTACAACTACATGTTGTACCTTTGACCACTGTACGATTATTTTTTTTAAAAAAAAATAATAAAAAATATTAAATTTAAAGCTAGAACCTTGAAAAAAGTTAAATATGATAAACAATGGAATACTAATTGCAATGAAATAAAAAAAAAAAAAAAAAGAAGAATTTAGTCTTAATATTTAAGCTAAGAAACATTAAATTTTGTGAAAAAAAAAAAAAAAAAAAAAAAAAGAACTTACTCAAAACATCAAAAGGTGTAGAGCAGAAGTTGATAAGGAAAAAATATAAAGAATATTTTGTTAATCTAAAAAATATTATAGAAAATATTCCTCTTCAGGAATATCGTCAATTATGACCGAGCACACTCCAACCATAGTTCAAGTTTAAATTTTTACAGAAATTAAAAGCGTCCGATTAAAATGTGTCCGAACTCACCCCTACGTGTAGGCTGAGTTCGGACACATTTTAGCAATAAAAAATATTGAAAATTTTTGAGACATTAAAAAAACAAAATACACTATTCGAGGAACGTTAAGGGTTCATACATTAATTTTCCCAGTTTTTTTTTTTTTAATTCTGTCTTTTGTAATTACGAGAAAACCTCGAAAATGTGTCTGAACTCACCCCAGATGACGGTAGCCTATCCGATTCCTAACGAAGATGTGAGTTCGAGTCCCGCCTGCATCAGATTGGGCTGGTTGAAAGATTTCCATAATGGATGTTTAGGAAGGTTGACAATCTGACTGTAAATGCTAGCTTCGTACTTAAAATGCTCCAGCTGACGATTTTTATACCATTTCCAAAGCAGCCGATGATGATTTTTAGCGCGGTTCCTCCCTCCCTCCATAGGGAGGAACACCGCTTATAAGGTTGACCTCATGATGCAATCTGGAAGTGCCGACTAGAAAATTTTGCGTTTCAGAACCCCTAGAGAAAGAAAATGATGGTGGTTCAAATTTGTATTTATATGTGTATATATATATATATATATATAGCGGATGGTTGTCGCTACTAAAGGTAGGCTAGGAAGGGTAGGAAGGATGTGTCGGGAGCAGGTAGCCAGGTAAGTACTGTGTCCCGGTAAGGGCGCTTCCTTTAACCTGGGGGATACCGACTAGGTACTAGGCCTTAGCTGTTCCACTGAGTCGGGGAGAAGGTGTTCGGTACTGAGCCGTAGCCGTTCCTCGAAGCAGGAGTGAGAGGGGTAAGGAAGCAAATAAATAAGCCAGGTATTGACTTGAGTTGGGGGAAGTAGGATTCGGGAGTGTAATGACTGGAGGCTGGCTTGACCTCTGGGTACATCGAGACGGCGGCTTCGTGCTTTGTCCAGAGAGAGAGAGAGGCAGAGCAGGTAGCTAGGTCCTTGATCCTGAGTGCATGGCTGGAGGCTGGTCCTGAGAGAACTTGAGTGTCCTGGAGAGAGCGCCTGATCAGAATGTCCTCTGGCCCTTTTTTTTTTTTTTTTTTTTTTTTTTTTTTTTTTTTTCCCACCCTCCCAAATTTATTATATGTACATAGAGAGCTCCAGGCCCAACGGGTTGGAACCTGGAGCTGGACTTAGAGCTACACCTTATTCTACGCTTACTTACTAGAAGGGGGATGTATTTACAATCGGGGGACTTAAGCCTACTTAGTCTAAAATACTAAATCTAGGGGGACACAAAGTTGTATAGAGAGGGACTATACAAGGATGTAACTTAAATCTAACTTAGAACTAACAAATAAACTTAAAACTAATATATACAATATTTACAACAGCTGCTTCTAAGCAGCGTCTTCGCATAGGTCCAGGATCCTCCTGGTGCTGCCCTGCCACCTCTGAGGCAGAGGAGGGGGTGTCATGTCCCTGAAGAGGGGGTTCACACAGTACCGGAGGCTGTCATAGAACTTAATATGACGCCTCCGTATGAAGTCTTGAACCGAGGGCAGCATCAGCTCATCGTGGAGGAGGGATGGCTTCTTCCTTCGGAGGGTAATGTGCTGCACGGCCCGAAGCAGGACCCCGTTCTGGAAACACTGCAGCCGCCTGAGCGTAGAAGGGTACATGTACCTCAGGGCGGGCGCCCCATGCAGAAGAGTCGGCCTAATGATCGCCTTGTAGATCTGCAGCTTCAGCCGAAGCGACAGCTGGGCCGATCGCAAGAGATGATTCAGGCGGAACGTCTTCTGGCGAGCTTCCTTCAGGCGGCTGTTGACATGGGCCGTAACTGACAGATGCCGGTGTATGTGCACTCCCAGGTAGTTGATCTTGGTGGACAGCTTGTTCCGCTGGCCCCTGATCTCGAAATGCGAGGGCAGGGCCCCTCGGGGTTTGCCTCCCTTGTTCGCCTGGAAGGAGCATACCACGGCATCCGTCTTAGACGGATTGACGTCTATTCCTGCTTCTCCAAGTGCGTCTACGATGGTCTCACAGGCAGACTGGGTCCTGTTAAGGGCTACTCCGGCGTTGTAGCTGGAGGAATAAACGCCAATGTCGTCAGCGTAGGCAGCTAAGGCGACATGAGGGAACTGCATCCTCACGATGTGGGCGGTGTAGATGGTGAACAGCACTGGACCCAACACCGATCCCTGGGCGACTCCACACGTAGACGGTCGACTGCTGGATACATCTTCCTGACAAGTAGCTCTCAAGAATCTTGAAGAGTTGTGCCGGGAATCCGTAGCACCGCAGCTGATGCAGAAGCAGTTGGTGGGGTACGAACGCCTGTGTGCAGTCCAGGGAGATAAAAGCCGTCGCTTTGTTCTTGTTGAGCTCGGTGGACACGGTGTTCAGGAGCTTGGCGACGTTGTGGTCACAGGAGAGCCCGGGCCGAAAGCCAGTCTGTTCCGGGGGGGATCACGTTCGCCTCCGTGCAGTGCTTTAACACATGAGAAAGGATCAACTTTTCGAAGATCTTGCTCTTGTGGCTCAGCAGGCTTATTGGCCGGTAGTGCTCGGGCTTGTCTCCTGGCTTCTTAGGTTTGCGAAGAGGGACCACCACGGCGTGCTTCCATCCGGGCGGGGAAGTGTCCAGTGCGGTAGGCTGCGTTGAAGACGTTCAGTAGGTAGGCCTTAGCTTTCCTAGGGAGCATCTTCAGCATCACGTAGGGTACACCGTCCAATCCGGAGGACTTGTTTCCCTTTGTTCGCCTCAGCGCCGATTCCAGTTGCCTGAAGGTGAAGTGCAACGGGGTCCTGGGGAGGTCTTGGGGGTCACCATCAAGCCTCAGCGACTTCTCGGTTCTCCGGCTGTCGTTCTCCTCGTAGTAATCGGCAAGGGCTTCAGCTTGCTCAGCCGGTGACAGGAGGTGATCGCCGTCGGAGAGGAGGATGTCTTGTCGCTTGGTGACCGTGCAGCGAAGGAACCGCCAGAACTGCCTGGTGTCCTCGTGGGTCCGCCGGAGCTGCTCGTGCCAGAGGGCCGTTTTCCATTGCGCAGAAAGCCGCGCAATTTGCCGGGTCATAGCATTGATAGGGGCCCTCAGGGTGCCGTCCTTCGTCCGCGCCCAGATGTTCATGAGATTGTTCCGCATCACGATCAGCCTGGTAATGTGGGCAGGTGGCCTTCGCTGGTGGATGGGCTTCGGGACAAACTTAGGAATCCTTCTGTTGGCGGCGGACTGGATGACTTCGGTGAAGCTTGAGACGGCTTCGTCGAGGTTGGCAGCAGCTCCATAGGTCCCAATTGGAGGCAGGTTGGAGAGGATGTCCTCTTGGTATCCTTTCCAGTCTGCCTTGTGAAGTAGGTACTTCGTAGGCAGCGCTGTTGGCGGGTCCCCTTCAATCTCATACAGGACCGGGCGGTGGCCTGAAGGACCATAGTCCAGGGCACGGCATCGCGTTACTGCATGCAGATCCTTAGTGAGGAGGAGATCTAGGGTAGACATCCAATCGGGGTTCGCATCATGTGTAAATGTGTGGATCCCCGGGTGAAGAACTCCAAGGCTCGACCTCACTATGTACTGCCACAGTTCGTTTGCCGAGGAGCAATGCCAGACTGGGTGTCGGGCATTCAGGTCCCCGACAAGGATGTGGTGTGGCTCCTGCGATGCAGCTGTGATAAGTGCCTTGGGCGCCGCCAGGGGTGCTCGGGACCTTCGGTAGGCGCACGTGAAAGTGTAACGTCTCCTTAAGCGGACCGTTACGGACACTGCCTGGGTGCCAGTGTTACTGGTGGGCTGCTGCTCGAGGAGTCTCGATGGCAGGTCCCTTCTTACGAGCAGCAGCGCTCCTCCGGATGTTCCAGACAGGCCGTCACACCTGTACGAGGCGTATCCTCCGAAGAAAGGCCGATCCTGGGGGCGCAGCTGGGAGTCCGTAATGGCCACCACTGCTGGGGAATAAGTCTGGAGATGTTCCAGCTCAGCCATCTTAGGTCGAAGGCTGCGGATGTTGTAGTTGACCACAATGTGCCCGATCATTTCGAGGGCATCACCAGGTCAACCAGCCTGTCGACCTTGGTCATCAGCTTCGTCACCGTCTCCATAAGACCCATGACGAGCTTGAACATCGCGTCCATGCTCATCCCCTGCGGCTGCTGCGTGAGTTGCACTGGAGTTCCGGATGACTCAGTTGCTGGAGGTGAGGTCAGTAGGGGTGGTGGTGCACCGCCGGACATCATGGAGTACGAGACACCGCTGCTGACTCGCGTTGCTGGAGGTCGTCGTGCGGGCTCGTGTATCAGATGGGCTCCTCGTGAGTGGTTTGTCGCCATCCTCTTTGCGCTGGCCTTCTTGGCGAGTTCCTATCGCTTGGGGAAGAGCCTGTATGACGTGGGGTGACCCTCCCCACACTGCTTGCATTTCGGTTTTCCCGCCTTCGGGCACATGTGAGTCCAGTGAGATTCACCACACCAGCCACATCTGCCAGGGTATCCGGAGTATTGGGCTGTGTGTCCGACCCATGAAATCCATGACCCCCCTAGCGTAGAGCTACTGCATGAGATTAGCTGCGGCCAACGCTGGCGTTGTGAAGAAGGGGGCCTGGCGCTCCTTCCTGTTCTTTGCCTGTTGTCCTTGGGCTTCGCTGGATGCATCCTTAGTGAAAGATGTAGAGGCCTCCCTGTGTCTACATACAAGTCTTGAAAGGTCATGATTTACAATCTAACCTGGAAGGGTCGGCTACCACTAGAAACTGTCCCGCTAGTTACAAGGTCTTGGAATCCTGGAAATCTATATTTCTAACAATAAATTGTTTTTGTTATTTTACTTAACCAGTTTTTTTGTCAAATACATTATCCAACTATAAGCAATTAAAAAATAACAAGGAATAAAACAGACAAAAAGAACCATTCGAATAAACGAAATCAATTCATTTAAAGTTTTAAGCACTTATTTCTCCTATTGACATCGCCTAATTAAAACTTTCTACAGAACCTTTTTTGTAGAGCATTTAGTAAGCTTTCGAATGTTAATCTTCCGCTTCACAAGATTGTCAACGGTTTTCGAGATACTAACGAAAGTATACAAAGTTACCAAAACTTTTTTTGTCTGTTAATAAAATATTTTATTCTAACCCTTCCTTTACTCTAAACGTAACAACAATTTCAACATATTAGTGTTGATGAAATTCGAACTTGCAGAAAATGTTTCAACTGTATCCCATAATTCTAAGTACCAAAATCAAAGACAAACAACCCTCCCTATGAAGGACGCTAGGCAGTTGAAAAGCTATATCTTGGAAATCCATATCTCTAACATTAAATTGTTTTTCTTAACCTGTTTTATTTTCAAATACATTATCCAACTATAAGCAATTAAAAAATAACAAGGAATAAAAAACAGACAAAAAGAACAGTTCGAATAAGCGAAATCAATTACTTTAAAGTTTTAGGCTCTTATTTCTCCGATTGACATCGCCTAATCACAACTTTCATTGGAACCTTTCTTTTAGAGCATTTAATAAGCTTTCTAATGGTATTCTTCCGTTTACCAGGATTCTCAACCTTTTTCGAGATATTAAGAAAAGTAAACAAAGTTACTAAAACTTTTTATGTCTGTTAATAAAATATTTTATTCTAACCCTTCCTTAACTCCAAACGTAACCAAAATTTTAACATATTAGTTTTGATGAAAGTAGAACATGCAGAAAATGTTTCAACTGAATCCCATGATTCTAAGTACCCAAACCAAAAACGGTATTCAAAAACCATTTTTCCAATTTTCTCCAAAACGATTAAAGCTATCGCCTTGAAAATGGTTTCATTCGTTTTTCTAGCCCAGGAAGCATATAAAACGAGTACTTACAAGCTTATGAACTCAAAAACGTGAGCGTGACGATTTGTTTTGCGCGAATTTCGCCCAAACGCCATCTTCCAGTAGGCGGATTTTGCTGGTTAACAAACTTGACGTTTCAAATTAGACGAAAGATTTTTGTACCAAATTTAATAAAAATCGGACCATTCGTCTAGGAGCTACAGAGCGAACAGACATATATATATATATATATATATATATATATATATATATATATATATATATATATATAAAGTCCGTCTCGCAGGACTGCATCATCTTAGCGCGGTTCCGTTTATATCCCTAGTCTAATTTGGAAAGATTAAAATAGAAGCAGTTATTATTTTGGTTCACCAGTCTTTTTTTTTTTAATTAATTATTATAATGGCGTGTCAACCCTTAAGGTCACTAACGCCATTCCTGTGAGTAGTAAAGTCTTGAAAGGTCATGATTTACAATCTTACCTGGAAGGGTCGGCTACACTAGAAACGGGCCCGCTAGTGACAAGGTCTTGGAAACTTGGAAATCTATATTTCTAACAATAAATTGTTTTTGTTATTTTACTTAACCAGTTTTATTGGCAAATACATTATCCAACGATAAGCAATTAAAAAATAACAAGAAATAAAACAGACAAAAAGAACCATTGGAATAAACGAAATCAATTAATTTAAAGCTTTAAGCACTTTTTTCTCCGATTGACATCGCCTAATTAAAACTTTCTTCAGAACCTTTTAGCGCGGTTCCTCCCTCCCCCATAGGGAGGAACCCCGCTTATAGGGTTGATACAATGAAACAATCCGGAAGTGCCGACTAGAAAATTTCGCGTTTCAGAACCCCTAGAGACCGAAAATAACGGTGGTTCAAATTTGTATATATATATATATATATATATATATATGTATATATTTATATATATATATATATATATATATATATATATATATATATATATATATTTGTCTGTTCGCTCTCTAGATAGAAGACGAATGGTCCGACTTTGATGAAATTTGGTACAAAAATCCTTCGTCCAATTTGAAAGGTCAAGTTCGTTAACCAGCAAAATCCGCCTACTGGAAGATAGCGTTTGGGGCGAAATTCGCACAAAAAAAATCGTAACGCTTACGTTTTTGAGTTCATAAGCTTCTAAGTACTCGTTTTATATGATTCCTGGGCTAGGAAAACGAATGAACCCATTTTCAAGGCGATAGCTTTAACCGTTTTCGAGAAAATTGGAAAAATATTTTTTGAATACCGTTTTTGGTTTGGGTACTTAGAATCATGGGATTCAGTTGAAACATTTTCTGCATGTTCTACTTTCATCAAAACTAATATGTTGAAATTTTGGTTACGTTTGGAGTTAAGGAAGGGTAAGAATAAAATATTTCATTAACAGACATAAAAAGTTTTAGTAACTTTGTTTACTTTCCTTAATATCTCGAAAAAGGTTGAGAATCCTGGTAAACGGAAGAATACCATTAGAAAGCTTATTAAATGCTCTAAAAAAAAGGTTCTAATGAAAGTTTTGATTAGGCGATGTCAATCGGAGAAATAAGAGCTTAAAACTTTAAAGTAATTGATTTCGCTTATTCGAACTGTTCTTTTTGTCTGTTTTTATTCCTTGTTATTTTTTAATTGCATATTGTTGGATAATGTATTTGACAATAAAACTGGTTAAGTAAAATAACAAAAACAATTTATTGTTAGATATATAGATTTCCAAGATTCCAAGACCTTGTCACTAGCGGGTCTGTTTCTAGTGTAGCGGACCCTTCCAGGTAATATTGTAAATCATGACCTTTCATGACTTTACTACTCACAGGAATGGCGTTAGTGACCTTAAGGGTTGACACGCCATTATAATAATTAATTTAAAAAAAAAGACTGGTGGAACCAAAATAATAACTGCTTCTATTTTAATCTTTCTAAATTAGACTAGGGATATGAACGGAACCGCGCTAAGATGATGCAGTCCTGCGAGACGGACTTTTTTTGTAGAGCATTTAGTAAGCTTCCGAATGGTAATCTTCCGCTTCACAAGATTGTCAACGGTTTTCGAGATACTAACGAAATTATTCTGTGCTAATGGCCTCGGCAGCAGATGCACACACAAAAAAAAAAAAAAAAAAAAAAAAAACTAACGAAATTATACAAAGTTACCAAAACTTTTTTTGTCTGTTAATAAAATATATTATTCTAACCCTTTCTTTACTCTAAACACTTATTTCTCCGATTGACATAATCTAATCAAAAATAGTTTTAGAATCTTTTTTGTAGAAAATTTAGTAAGCTTTCAAATAGTTTCTATCCACTTACCACGATTTCCCAACCGTGTTTGAGATATTAATGAAAGTATATATGAAAGTTCCCAAAACTTTTCATGTCTGTTCATAAAATATTTTATTCTAAACCTTCCTTAACTCCAAACGTAACAAAACTTTCAACATATTAGTTTGAATGAACGTAGAACATGCAGATAATGTGTCAACTGAATCCCGTAATTCTAAGTACCCAAACCAAAAACGATATTCAAAAACTATTTTACCAATTTTCTCAAAAACGGTTAAAGCTATCGCCTTGAAAATGGCTCCATTCGTTTTCCTAGCCCAAGAAGCCTATAAAAAGAGTACTTACAAGCTTATGAACTCAAAAACGTAAGCGTTATGATTTTTTTTGCGCGAATTTCGCCCCAAAAACCATCTTCCAGTAGGCAGATTTTTCCCGGATGGGCGGATTTTGCTGGTTAACGAACTTGACCTTTCAAATTGGACGACGGATTTTTGTACCAAATTTCATCAAAATCGGACCCTCAGGGAAGCCAGAATTGCGCGAACAGACAAATACATATATATATATATATATATATATATATATATATATATATATATATATATATAGACATATATATATATATATATATATATATATATATATATATATATATATATATACAAATTTGAACTACCATCATTTTCGGTTTCCAGGGGTTCTGAAACGCAAAATTTTCTAGTCGGCACTTCCGGATTGTTTCATTGTATCAACCCTATAAACGGGGTTCCTCCCTATGAGGGAGAGAGGAACCGCGCTAAAAGGTTCTTAAGAAAGTTTTGATTAGGCGATTTCAATCGTAGAAATAAGTACTTAAAACCTTTTTTTTTATTCCTTGTTATTTTTTAATTGCTTATAGTTGAATAATGTATTTGACAATAAAACAGTTTAAGTAAAATAAGAAAAACAATTTATTGTTAGAAACATAGCTATCAAAGAGAGAGTTTCGAAGATCTTGTGACAATCTTCAAGCGGGGTCCTGAGCGGGGCCTTTCTGGGGTTGGCCGACCCATCCAGGTAAGATCATAAATCAAGACCTTTCAAGAAAGGTGGAACCAAAATAATAACTGTTTCTATTTTAATCTTTCCAAATGAAGCTTGGGGTAAGAACGGAACCGCGCTAAGATGATGTACAACCTGCGAGTCGGACATTTTGTTATTGTCTAGAATAAACAGGCAAAGTTTTATTCATGAGGAAATGTTTCGCGCATACATCGCGTGTCTTTGTTATGTGCACGCGTGGGCGACCTCATTTTTAAATCTTCATTGTATACGTATATATATATATATATATATATATATATATATATATATATATATGTGCCTCAACAAAAGGTAGTTTTCACGAAAATGCAATTGAATATTTTTTCCATAAGAGCGAACTCCACTAGAGTATATTCTAAACATTTTTTCGTTGTGAGATGTCTCATTGTTCAAAATTATATAATAATTAACCGGAACCAGTGTGAAATTCACTTAAAACGAAAATAGCATTTTGTTTAAACCTGTATCATCCAGTGGCCCGGTAGTGGAGTGTTGTGCTCGGCTTTCGTATCCACCTTCCTACGGCAGTTTCAAGCCAGTTTTTTTTTTTCCATTCTCTGTATTTTGAGAGGAAAAGAAGGCCGAACTCAACATGAAAAAGATTCCTGTAGATTCTCTGAAGCGTCTAGATTCGGATGGCGGAAAAAAAAAATTTACCGGATGTTGAGTTAGCATTTCGTTTCCGCTACAGCTCATATATATACCGGTGTACGCTTGTTTGATGGGCTTAAAAGCGTCGTTATTTCTCTTCAGTACTTTCGGACTATTGAGTAAAATAACTTCAAGTCTCCTATAAACTTGAGGCGACAAATTGCAAGAACGTCTATTGAGATCCTGCTCCTGCTGGCGTTTCGCTCCATATAATTGTTTGGTTCCAGTAGTGGAGCTGGAAGGGGTTGACTGCTGGAACTGGTGGAGGGGTGCTAATAGTCCCTGCTCTTCCAGTCGAGTTTCTGCCGGAGTCGGTGTACAAGGTGAGTCTTCTGTGCGTTCTGTATTCTCGTCACGTGCGTATGAACATGAGCACTAAATGGATATTTCATTTACTTTTGTGGGAGCTACAAACAAGGGAATTTTTTAAATATATTTACATTAAATTTGCATTGATATCGATTTTGGTCTTTAACTAAATATTTTACTCGGAAACTTGGAAAGATAACTACTGTAACAAAAAAAACGCCTCCTTGTGCTACTTCGAGGAAATCCTACCTCCCGGCGATTGATTGCTTAGGATCTTTTATCCCCCTTTTTGCCTTCTTGTGTTAGTAACCGGAAGGATGGAGTGCTCTCATCCTCCTTTTTGTCTAGTTGAGCTAGTTACCTGGAGGTTGGAGTGCACTTATCCTCCTGTTTGCCAACTTGTTTTAGTCACTTGTAGGCTGGAGATCTTTCTTCTTTCTGTTGGTCTACTAGAGCTATTTACCTGTAGGCTGGATTAATTCACATCCACGTTTGCCTACTTGTGCTAGTTACCTGGAGGCTGGGGTAAACCCATCCTCCTGTTTGCCTACTTGTTCTAGTTACTTGTAGACTGGAGATCTTTCTTCCCTCTGTTTGTCTACTTGTGCTATTTATCTGTAGGCTGAATTAATTCACATCCACGTTCGTCTACTTGTGCTAGTTACCTGGAGGCTGGAGTGCACTCATCCTCTTGTTTGCCTACTTGTTCTAGTTACTTGTAGGCTGGAGATCATTCTTCCCTCTGTTTGTCTAGTTGTGCTATTTATCTGTAGGCTGTATTAATTATCATCTCCTGTTTGTCTACTTGTGCTAGTTACCTTGAAGCAGGAGTACCCTCATCCTCCTGTTTGCCTACATGTTCTAGTTACTTGTAGGTTGGAAATTTTTCTTCCCTCTCTGTTTGCTTTCTTGTGCTAGTTACCTGCAGGCTGGAGTAAACGCATCCTCCTGTTTGTCTCCTTGTGCTATTTACCTCTAAGCTGAATTAGTTCTCATCCCCCTGATTGCCTTAAGCAAGTTATATTAAGTCTTGAGTTCTCCTGCTTACCCGAAGAGAGAGTATTCTCATCCCTCTGTTTGTCTACTTATGCTAGTTACCCAAGGCTGGAATACTTCTCATCCCCCTGATTGCCTCCTTATGTAAGTTAAATTTAAGCTGGAGAACTTCTCATCCGCCTGCTTACCTCCTTTTGCTAGTTACCTGTAGGCTGGAGATCTCTCATCCCTCTGTTTGTCTACTTGTGCTAGTTACCTGTAGGCTGGAGTACTTCTCATCCACCTGATTGCCTCTTTATGGTAGTTACCTTAAGGCTCGAGTACTTTACATCCCCCTGATTGCCTCTATATAATAGTTACCTGAAGGGTGGAGTACTTCTCACCCGCCTGATTGCCTCTTTATAGTAGTTACCTGAAGGCTGGAGTACTTGTCCCCCCCCCCCACTCCTGATTGCCTCTTTCTGGTTGTACTCCTCACCCTCCTAACAATGCCCTAACACAGTTAAGGTACGTATGTTCCATGAAAATTAAAATCTTTTCCAATTGTAACCTATTATAAGCAGTATTGGCCTCTAGAATATATTTCGAGAAAAATTTCATCTAAACTCATTTAACAGCAAACGTAAAACATATTAGTCTCTTTTAAAAAATGTATAACCATCATTAATTGATATAATTTAAATTATTAAAACGTTCACTAACTAAAATTTCGTTACAATTACTTTTTTTACCGTTGGTGGCGTTCGGAACGGAGATGGGGCGCGCGGGTCGGCGGGAGCGATGAGCTTGGCTAGGATTGAGGATGAGCCCCCCCCCCATGCGGTCTGTGAAGGTTTGGTTGCCCTGGCACCAGAAAGTACACCTTCTATCATAGACCTGGCAGCCAGTCACCAGATGCGGGCCACTAAGGTAGAACTGGCACGGGGGACTCTACTTGGCCTTGGCTGGGTCCGCCTCCCGCTGGCCGTCGGGCTCTGTCTCTGCTTTCGATGCTACCAACGGACCGGCCAAGAGGCATAAATGACCCAATAGTGGTTGAATGGCCTTTAAACACCAAGGAAAAAAAAATAAAAAAAAGTATGTTCCATGCGTACCACTATCCATGTATTTATTTTATTTATTAAATTTTAACGTCCATTTATTATTAACTTCGAATTTTAGGACGGGTTATCTACAGGTTAGCACCCTTTTCTAGTAAGGATAGGGCTGATGCATTTTCTTTTTTCTAAAGAAAAGCCACCACCCCTAGTGGGAATCGAACCCATGTATTTGCTGCATCCTTCTTCCCTAATGCACAAGGGAAAAGAGGTCAGTTTTTCTTGTAGTAGAAATGAATAATCATAGAATCCCAATTAGCTTTTTAATAAGATAAGTTATTCGTTTTAACGGTTTCATTGATTAAGCCTATGTGCATGGATGAATGAATTCTGTAAATATATTATAATCTTGATAATTAAGTGAAATCGACAAACAGATTACGCTCCATTGGCTAGAGTTTCAATTGACATACAAAATCAATGTAACAAAAATTACAAATATCCCAATGTTTTGCTCACCGATAATTAGAAATTAATAAAAACAACTAGTCAACGCTTCATAAACCGTATGTTATGCGATATTTCATTCAGGTGATATTTTATTAAGATGGAACATCTCAGCTCGTGCTTGTTTTTAGCAAAATCCTCCGAAGGAAAGTAGCTATTGACGTTGAACTCTTGACGGAATTTTCGAAAAATGTCTTCAAATCTTTATCGATCCTACTTAGTAGATTCCGAGAATAACCTCCGTAAAAATGTATATATATATATATATATATATATATATACACACACACACATATATGTTTATATGTGTGTGTATATTAATAAATACAGCCTTTATTGCATGAAGAGGAACAATACTATAAAAAAAATGAATTTCAAAGAACAACCAAAATAAAAGTAATAAAATTTTGAATTATTTTCCTCTTAAATTACTATTTACAATATTTACAAGTACATGTTTCTCGTGCAGGCCTCCCCTTGGTGGGGGTAATGGTCTTACTTCACTGGAGACCAACCCAACTAGGAAGAAATTTCCCTGTTTCTTCCAACAATGCTTTCCATTTCCCTTTATCTCTCGCAACGTTCATCCAATTTGGACCAGCTACGGACTTGAAGAGATCACTCCAACGCCTACATGGTCTTCCTCGTATCCTCCTTAAATTAAGCGGAATCCACTCCGTAGCTTTCAGGGTCCACCTGCTATCCTTAAATCTGGCAAGATGACCAGCCCATTTCCACTTAATTTTCCGTATATGCAGGCCTATATCTGTCACCCCAGATTCTTGACGCATAAATGAACCCCTTACTTTATCCCGTCTCCTGTAGTTCATCGTGCTGCGTAAGACGGAGTTTTGTCACACGACTAGCTCGGATTCTTGCTCCTTGGTCAGTGCCCAGGTTTGGCAGCCTAAGTCACAGAAGGGAGAACACAGATTTCGAACATGATCTTCTTGTTATCCAGGCTAAAGTTACCCTTCATTACTTATGTACGTATGTGTGTGTATGTTTCCGTTAAAACGATACAGGCCTGAGTTTTTTTTCCACGAAACTTGGTATGTAGTATCCCCCTAGAAAACGATTGAACGATTTTTTTAACCAGCAAAATCGGTGTATCTGGAGGGGGAGGGATCTACTCCGGAGCCAACGTATTTTTTTTTTTTTTTTTTTTTTGTCGTTAGCGCCGACATCACGCCGGACATTAGCAGCCGCACAGTGGGGCCAAATGACATGTAGTGTTTCAAAATAGGCTACGGAGGGTTTACTTCGGATCCAAATCACTAATTTCCTCATACCGATCGTAATTTCTGTTGTATTGTAACAAATTCGGTATATTTCGTGGGTTTCTAATGAGAAAGAAGTATTGTAAAACTGAACTAAATCGGTTCATTAGAATTTGGGGTTTACTGGGAGCGCCATAGATGCTTCATCCGGCTTTTCCTCTACACTTAGTCAGCTGATCATTGCAAATATAAAAGAGAAAAAATATTCATATTATATATATATATACAGAGAGAGAGAGAGAGAGAGAGAGAGAGAGAGAGAGAGAGAGAGAGAGAGAGAGAGAGAGAGAGAGAGAGAGAGAGGGAGAGAGGGAGGGAGGGAGGGAGGGGTTATTTTAGGCAATTTATTCAGGAATACAGTGTACACTATCCATATTCTGAGGAACGTGCCACCTTATGCAGCTTCTGCGTGATGGACTTTTATCAATCTTATTATACAGACACCCAGCGTCTTCTTGGTACGTTATGTGCCTTTCGATACAATTTAGATCATTGTACACAAAGTGGAACTAAATAAATTGAATTGGTGAGAAGCGAATGATTACCTTGCCAAAAACAACCATCAAGACAGAAAAGAATTTTATATAATTTATATATATATATATATATATATATATATACACATATATATGCAAACACACAAATATTAACCACTCGTATTTTCGATTTGGCATTTGTCATTGGTACCTTCGGATAAGGTCAACGTCATAAGGGAGCTTCGTTTGAATTGAAGGTTGTTTTCGATACGGCTTTCCCCCACGGTCCGGGTTTCAGCGTTATATTTCGCTGAAATCTCATTCTGTCTCATAACACGGCGGTCCATATTTTTTAAAACTTTTTTGAAAAAAAACAAATATTTAAAAAATAAATAAAAAAAAAAGTTAAAATAATTTGGAAAAGCTCCTGATAAAGCCGAATGGAATTACACTGAAATGTCTTGGGGTATGCCGTAGCAAGTATATATATATATATATATATATATATATATATATATATATACCTTGAAATGCCGAAATTTCTTATCAGAATCACCAGACTGCTTTACAGGGTCGACGTGATAAGCGGATGTTCCTCCCACGTGCTAAAATGAAACAGGAAGGCTTTCAGGACGATTGATCCGGCGAGTAGAGAAGTATCTTAGGATCAGGGATTAGAAATAAACTCCTGACCTCCTTATTGGAATCATTAACCTGATTCTCCAGGCAAACATTCAATAGATTGACAGCAGATTCACCATTATCCTAATAGTCTCAATGTTTAAGGATTCGACAGATTCGTAATATTTTCGGATGCTGCTTTGAAGGGTGTTATAGATTGTAAGACATGCCAGGTCTCGTACCTATGCGTCTCGATGCGTGCCAGAAAATATACTTTTACCTTTGTACCTCACCCCCTCATAAAAGAGAATACTCGCTTATGACGCTGATTAGATCTAGAGGAGCTGAAGATATATGATTTTTATAAAATAGGTAGAAGGTCAAATTTTAAAATAAAAATGTATTTACGTGCTACTCATTTTTAGCGCGGTTCCTCCCTCCCCCATAGGGAGGAACCCCGCTTATAAGGTTGATACAATGAAACAATCCGGAAGTGCCGACAAGAAAATTTCGCGTTTCAGAACCCCTAGAGACCGAAAATAACGGTGGTTCAAATTTGTATATATATATATATATATATATATATATATATATATATATATATATATATATATTTGTCTGTTCGCTCTCTAGGTCGAAGACGAATGGTCCGATTTTGATGAAATTTGGTACAAAAATCAGTCGTCCAATATGAAAGGTCAAGTTCGTTAACCAGCAAAATCCGCCTACTGGAAGATGGAGTTTGGGGCGAAATTCGTGCAGAAAAAATCGTAACGCTTACGTTTTTGAGTTCATAAGCTTGTAAGTCTTTTTATAGGCTTCTTGGGCTAGGAAAACGAATGAAACCATTTTCAAGGCGATAGCTTTAACCGTTTTCGAGAAAATTGGAAAAATAGTTTTTAAATGCCGTTTTTGGTTTGGGTACTTAGAATCATGGGATTCAGTTGAAACATTTTCTGCATGTTATACTTTCATTAAAACTAATATGTTGAAATTTTGGTTACGTTTGGAGTTAAGGAAGGGTTAGAATAAAATATTTTATTAACAGACTTAAAAAGTTTTGGTAACTTTGTATATTTTCCTTAATATCTCGAAAAAGGTTGAGAATCTTGGTAAACGAAAGAATACCATTAGAAAGCTTACTAAATGCTGTACAAAAAAGGTTCTGATGAAAGTTTTGATTAGTCGATGTCAATCAGAGAAATAAGTGCTTAAAACATTAAAGTAATTGATTTTGCTTATTCGAACTGTTCTTTTTGACTGTTTTTATTTTTTAATTGCTTATAGTTGGATAATGTATTTTACGATAAAACAGATTAGGCAAAATAAGAAAAACAATTCATTGTTAGAAATATAGCTGGCCAAGAGAAAAAGATTCGTTGACGTCTTTTGAATATTTTCAATTGCCTTTATGCTGTTGGTTTTTTTATTTTATTTTTTAATTGATTTTATCTGTAAAATTATTACTATAGTAAAAGAACACAGGAATGTGTGAAAATATTTGATATTTTCCAATTCATTGAAACGTATGAAATGAAGTATCGGTAGAAGAGGATTCTAGGGTCTTGCGGACCTGACCCCAGGTATAGCCATAAAACCCTTTGAACAAAGGCCGAGGAAAATATTATCTGTTTCTATTCTATGCTTTTCAAATGAGAATAGGGATATGAACAGGTACCGGGGTCTCCCGTGGTCTAATGGCTAGCGCCTTGGATTCATAAGCGGGAGATGGTGGGTTCGATTCCCAACCTCCGGCAGGAATTTTATCATCCCACGACTCGCTGGTGAAATTCCTCGCTACACCCTGTATGTCGGCGCTAATGACCTAGATGTAGATGTGCCGTAAAAAAAAAAAAAAAAAAAAAAAAAAAAAAAAAAAAAAAAAAAAAAAAAAAAAAAAAAAAACTGGAACCGCCCTAAGATGACGCAGTTCCTGCGAGTCGGACTTTTTATTAAAACTTCCCTACCGGTTTCATATCTATTTTGATGCCTCTTCAGGGACACTAATAACAGTAAATGATGTTTACAGCCGAACCAGGGGCTTATATAGGAAATAACTTCGGGGTGGGGGTTGGGGGGTGCAGGGAGCATTTCGGGGGAGGGGAGGGGCTGGGAGCATTTGGTGGATGGAATACTAGCAATCTGGAACTTGGAACAATTAGCCAACTATTATTACACGTGAAAACAATTTTTTCTGCACTAAGTGATCCTATTTAATTTATTTTTAACCCTTAATTAGTGCCGTGCTTTTTCTTCCATAACCAAAGGTGTCGGGCCCCAGTAAAACAAACTTTAAATTGATTTTTTTTTTTTTGGGTGAAGTAATATAAATAAATAATAATAAACAATAATATTTATTGAAATACAAAGATTTCAAAGGGCAAAGGTCGAATAAACAAATACATTCCGGGTCAATATGAACCGACGCGACTAATTAAGGGTTAAGGTTTTTATGACAAATTTTCATGGGCGTATATAAGGAGGGGGGGGGGGCTGCAGCCCGCTCTCCGAAATTTTGATTTGATCGGTAAAAATTTCATAAAACCCTTAAAAATAAATCAAATAAGATCATTTAGTTCATAAAACATATTCTATTTTGGGTGTAATAGCGTTTAACTTGGCTAAAACTCTTCCAAGGTCTAAATTGTTAGTATTCCATACACCCGAAATGGTCCCAGCCCCCCCCCCCTTCGGAAATTTTCCCAGCCCCCTCCGAAATTATTTTCTATATACGCCCATGGTTCTGACCGCTACCGTATTTGCCCCTCTGGGCCCTTGGACCTTTTACGGGACTGTTTTTTTTTTCTCTGATATATACATATGTGCATATCCAATTTTAATGTTCCTTGTGATTTCAGCTTATGGCAGGTTAACACATCGTTTTGTAACTTGTCCGGTTTTTTGCTGTAAGGAGGAAATACCTATCTATCTGCATATATGTGTGTTTGTGTTTATAAAATTCAGCTGTTTGGAACACAGGTAGGTCTTGATCCGGGGAGTGTCATAGGCTAGGTGAAAATCGTCTAGAACTCTCAGTTCATGGGTTCGACATTGTGAACACGAACAGTTTCAGAAGAGTGAAGTGTTAGAAATCGTCACTTTTGGAAAATGAGATATTCACTATGAGTGACTGTAACGGAACATCATTCTGTTATCCCTGGCATGTTCAGTAATTTGTCAAGTGAAGTGAAGTCCAAAGCTAAATATCCTATTCCCCCCCCCCTCCTCCTTTCTCATGCCTGATATCCGAATACTGTAAGGTTCCAAATTCCAGTCGCCCAGTAGGAAGATTTTTTCCCTATTCTTTAACTTTATTTGCGTTATTAGATTTTAATATTACTTATTTGTTTTCTAATTCAATTTTTATTTATTTATTTTTTGCACTAACTATGAGCACATTTATTATTTAACTATTTAGTGAATCAAGTTTTGTATTCTGTAAATATATCGTATCTATATCTATATATATGAAAACTCCATGCTGGTTAAGATCACAGGTCTGTTTGCGAAAACCACATCCTGTTACTTTGAAGTATCTGTCGTGATTTTAAACAGTGATTTTGGTACTTACGGATTAGTTTAGAGGTTCTTTGCAGGTTATCTATTATTTCTTTACAGGTTATCTAAGGTTAGAACCCATATTATATAAATATAGTAATGAATGATTAATATATGTAGTAATGAAAAGTATTTAAAATCTCTGCAATCAATACTAAAAGTAACTTCTTTTTACTACTATATTTATATAATATGGTTTCTAACTAACAGTTAGATAGCTTGTATTTGTAAGTAATACTTTTAGGTTTGTAAAGCATAAATAAAAATAAGCAGAATATATTTCGCATTATGGGGATACGTGCAATGCGATTCCGCTCGCTACGCTCGCTGAAGAAGGTATCAAAACTCTAGTCAATCCAACTAGCTAAAATTAATAGAACTGCTGAAGATTACTTTACTATCAGCAACAATCAATAGAAATGCGAATGAGTTATGCGCATGCGCTGAATCACTGTTGTAAACACTACAGATACTTCACAAGTAACTGGGGAAGTAACTAGATGTGCTCTTGGCAAACAGACCCAAGATCACTTTTCTTAATTTCTGTTGAATAAGAAGAGGCATATTATCTGTATATATATATAATAAATGTAGAATGGCACGCCAGCATGGGTTTATATAAGGCGGGGGCTGAGGAGACTGCAGGCTCCCACCCCGAAATCTTTATTTAATCAGTATAAAATGTGTAATGGCGTTTTATTTGGCTAACTACTCTAAGTTCTAGATTGTTAATATTCAACACCCCCAAATTGCTCTCAGTATCTCTCCCTGAAATGCTGTCAGCCCCCTCCCCCCGAAATTATTTCCTATATACGCCCCTGCACGCCAGGAAAAATTTCGATTTCTCCTTAAGAAGGGAGAGAGGAATAGTGCTAAAATACAATGTACTAGGATCAGGGTTTTCTAAAGTCTAGGCTTCATTAGTTGGCGAAGTAACAATCCTAAAATACGTGGAATATTTGGGATTTAAAAACCCATAAAAAAATGGAGTTCGAATAATAGCGAATGTAGGGGACAGTGAAAACAATCTTGTAGATTCTATTTAGCTCTAATATGAGCAGAGAAACGGATGCCAGCACCGGACAAACCTGTTCTCGTGGTGAATTGGCTGTGCTCTCTCGCATAATGATGCTATTCCTACTCGCTTCTCCAATCCTAGGCATTTCGATCAAGATCATGGCCTCATTGTCATCTTCGGGAGAACGTTTGGTGATTCGTAGAGTTCTGGTCGCCATGTGGACTCATATTCACAACCTGTATGTTAGTACTGCAGATAGTCAGAGTGGCCTCCCGAAAATCCCAAAACAAAGTGCTCCCAATAGTGTCAAATACTACTTGGCAGCCAGATCCACAGGTGCACCAAATCCATACAGCATCTTGCAGTCCGTCTGTTACCACCTCGGGCAAATAAAAATATCTCGATTTAAACCCGAGGCGATATCCTCATCTTTGATGGCCTAGGGAGGGTGGTTCTAGGCGAGGGGCCTGTTTTAGGGCGATCGAATCAAGGGCTGGGGGACCCTTTTGCCGATTCTACCTTCTATGGCGCACACTCCTGTTCCAATATATTTTAAACACTCCATCACTGTAAAAATTCAATTTTTTTTTAAAGTGTATAATAGGTTTTACTGTACAAAATAAAATAAGTTGCATTCTCTCGCTAGAGCGATCTTTCCTCTCGATGGCAATCCTTAAGACATCAGATTTAACCTAATTTGCGTCACCAATTGGAATGGAAGAATCACGCAAGACCGAAGAATACAACTGATTAAAACGTTCGAGACCAATTCTTTCGATATTTTAGCAATAACTCAATTTTGAACCGGAATTGAAATATCCGATACCCCTAAGGGTTATTATGTAAATTTCAATAGCATGATCTCAGCTGGTATCCATTGTGCTTCATCTCTCAAATTTATTGGTTTCGCTCCATTGAAAAAGTTAATCACTTTTCTCGCGTTTTTAAAAAAAATGTTTTTAGCAGCAAAATGGGTTATCAAGATAAGGGTTTGGTGATTTATTCACACTAGTTTTTCTACTTGAATGAAGAATCCACCCGTTTAGCGCGGTTCCTCCCTCCCCCATAGGGAGGAACCCCGCTTATAAGGTTGATACAATGAAACAATCCGGAAGTGCCGACAAGAAAATTTCGCGTTTCAGAACCCCTAGAGACCGAAAATAACGGTGGTTCAAATTTGTATATATATATATATATATGTATATATTTATTTATATATATATATATATATATATTTGTCTGTTCGCTCATTTCTGGCTTCCCTGATGGTCCGATTTTGATGAAATTTGGTACAAAAATCAGTCGTCCAATTTGAAAGGTCAAGTTCGTTAACCAGCAAAATCCGCCCACTGGAAGATGGCGTTTGGGGCGAAATTCGCGCAGAAAAAATCGTAACGCTTACGTTTTTGAGTTCATAAGCTTGTAAGTACTCTTTTTATAGGCTTCTTGGGCTAGGAAAACGAATGAAACCATTTTCAAGGCGATAGCTTTAACCGTTTTCGAGAAAATTGGAAAAATAGTTTTTGAATACCGTTTTTGGTTTGGGTACTTAGAATCACGGGATTCAGTTGAAACATTATCTGCATTTTCTACTTTCACTAAAACTAATATGTAGAAAGTTATGTTACGTTTGGAGTTAAGGAAGGGTTAGAATAAAATATTTTATGAACAGACATGAAAAGTTTTGGTAACTTTGTATACTTTCCTTAATATCTCGAAAAAGGTTGAGAATCTTGTGAAACAAAAGATCACCATTAGAATGCTTACTAAATGCTCTACAAAAAAGGTTCTAATGAAAGTTTTGATTAGGCGATGTCAATCGGAGAAATAAGTGCTTAAAACTTTAAAGTAATTGATTTCGCTTATTCGAACTGTTCTTTTTGTCTTTGATTTTGATACTTAGAATCATGGGCTTCAGTTGAAACATTTTCTCCATGTTTGAATTTTATCAAAACTAATATGTTGAAAATTTGGTTACGTTTAGAGTAAAGGAAGGATTAAAATAAAATATTTCATTTTTAGACATGAAAAGTTGTGGGAACTTCGTATATTTCCATTAATATCACGAAAACGGTTTTGAATCTTGGCAAGCAAAAGATTACCATTCGAAAGGTTACTAAATTTTCTACAAAAAATGTTTTGAAGACATTTGCGATGGGATGGTCATATTTGGAGAAATAAGTGCTTAAAACATACGTAATTTCGTTCATTTGAACGAATCTTTTTGTTTGTTTCCTACAGTTGTTTTTCACTGCTCGTTATTTTTGTGATTGCTTATAGTAGTCAAATGTATTAGTCAATAAAACAGGATACGTATATATAGAAACAATATTTTGTTTCAACGGTATCTTGGAATTCGAAGATGCCCTATGAATATCTAGATGACTGTACTGGTTTTGATTTCGTTCTTTAGAATTGTTTTTGGTATTCCCTATTTTCAGAAGTTTTTATCTATTTATTAATTTTTTTTTTAAATTCATTGAACGAAATCATATGAATTCGAAGGTGAGGAGCTAGGAGGCTTAGGGTGGGGGGCGTTTTCCCTGTCCCCAGGTACTCTCGTCTCCCTGTGTACCCTCGTCATCTTCAAGTCTTTGTCTAGAGTCATAAAGATAAGCCTCCAAACAACTTTAGGAATGTAGGATTTCTAATTTTTGCCAGTATCAGAACAGCCGCTCTTTACATACCACAGTGGTACAGACGTACCGGTCTATACTAGTTGCACTCCACACGGTGGTAGTACTTGGTGTATGCCACAGCGGATCGCTCATTATAACCTTATTTTATACGTATTAAATAGGTACCTATCTCTGTGGATCTGTTCTTTACGAACCAAGGAATATTTGCCGCTAAATATTTTGGATTTTTTTTATTAATGTTTAATGTGTAGGTTACTTGCAACAAACTAGACTGGTATGTATTCAGTAGATGATGTTCAGAATTGGTATGTCTTCATTTTAGCGCGGGTCCTCCCTCCCTCCATAGGGAGAAACCCCGCTTATAAGGTTGAGCACATGACGAAATCCGGAAGTGTTTGTTATAAATAAATTATTATTTGAACAATTTGTTTACACATTTGTTTTTTATGTAAAATGTCATACAATTTTTGCTTATAACTTTTTTTTCTATCAACGATAGTTCAAATGTTTGAATATTTGAGGTGTTCTTTGGAAGGGTGGTTTCACCCCTTAACTGTGCGATTGGGCCGATATAAAAAAATGCTTATCGATTACTTTTCTGTTCCTCTGAGTGTGACTTTTTTGCTTTCTTTCCAATGAGAACGTTATTTTGTTCCCTTTGAATGGATACGAGGTAAGAGTAATATAAGCACAGTCTGAATTATAATCCATCTACTTATGTCTTGTTTACGTTTTCTGGGTTGATGTATTTTTACTTTCTTCGGAAGCGGAGAAGGATGTAGTTCAGTGGAGCAGGCGAGAGTCACTCCTCCATTTGTAAGACCTGTCCTTGGCTTGCCCGGTTTTTGCCACGCTCTCACATCCCTCATCTCACTCCTCGGACGTTCGCTGTTTGTGGAGCGTGATGAGCTTTTTCCTCACCGCGTAATCCAGGTTGGGGAATTTATTTACATATTTGTGCACGATCCGCTCTGGTAAGCCTTTCCCCGGCACCTTGTTTACCTTCGTTAGCTTACAATTATATGATAGAACATTTTTAAAACGTTGACCATCGATGTTTTTTATCATGGGCGTATATAAGGGGGGGGGCTGCAGCCCCCCCCCCCGAAATTTTCATTTGGTGGTAAAAATGTATCATAAAAACCTTAAAAATAAATTAAATAAGATCACTATCAATAAAAAATTGTTTATTTTGAGTCACCCTCATGGCATCTCACATGTTGCAGCAGTCAGTTTCGATATTCTGAACGATTTTTATATATTTTTTTATCCAACAACGTTGCTTAGGTCGTCTTTGTTTTTTTTTCTAAATAATTGTTAACATCTCAATATAAGCAGTGGCAGCGATTTGGACGTTTCGTCGCAATGAAGTTGCATGTTACTCAATAAGTTTACCTCCATGCGTCGCTTTTGGAGGTTCATCCGCTCGCATTGAGCATTCGTGGTTAGTTAATATAGAGCAGCGTATGCCTCAATCTGAGGCAGATGTGGCGAGACATGCTCTATGTGAGTAGCCGCACACTGTCGATACTAGGCTTAAGCCACCCATTTTAAACATCCATGGTGGAGCAGGAAATGTTTTCTGAGAGCTCAACAGGCAGTATTCGTGTCACTAGCCACCCATTCTTGGGGCGACCCAATATACTAGCAGGTGTAATAGGCTTAATAGACTGGAAAATCAACTGTCTTGAGATTTATATGAGGCGCTACGTCGTCTATCTGATGCATTATTCGAGGATTTAACTTGGCATGCTCTGAAACGAAAGGAGCTGAGGAATTTGGTACATATCTAAGTCTGACGAGATAATCGTTCAAAAGTTAAAGATTTGATAATATAAGGGATTTTTTTCAACTATTTAGGACCATATTTCTTCTGAAAGATAATTTTAAATATATAACATCAATTAATAATCAGCTGACTCATTCCGCCATATTGAATTTATTTTTTCTAAGTTTGACGTTGCCCTACTGTTGAAAGTTTTTCTTTCCTATGATGAGCATGAAAGCCTTTGATTTATAGTTTTCTAAAGACAAATAATTGAAAGGAACAATATTTTCTAGAAACCTCTAGAGCCAGCAAGTTGACTGCTATATGGGACTGCTCTGGAATCGTTTAAGCGAAACGACCTAAGCTCCTCTATTATTAGCTAGACTATGAGTAAAACCCATCATGAAGGCTGGATAATATAGATTTTCTCTTTTATCATGCACTTTCTCCCTTTATAAGAAAGAACAAGAACCGAATGATGACACGCCTACACACACTCAACAACCAAGCTCACGCACTCAGAAAGTAATGTGAATTTTGAATAAGCATCCTTGTATTTATTTGCACGGGATGGGAGCTAGTTATATCCTTAAATAAGATAAAAATCGCTTAGGAGTGTTGTACCTTTCACCTGGTAAAAGGAACAACAACTAATCGTGGTCGGACAGTTTTAAGGTTAAGATTAATAATTTTTACAAGTTATACCATGTTTCCTCATTGTAATAGCTACTATGTCATATGATTTCTATGAACAAAGAAATAACACAAAAAATATTATTAGGAAAAACATTATGAATAAATTACTTACATTTTTATGTTAGAAATGGATAAGTATTTTTTGCAAGAACCCTCTTTGACTTGAATAATCCAAAGTAGGTTACACAAGCCCTCTAGTGAAGGAGCTAAACATTAATTCACCAAACTTTATAAAATGTTGCTACTTAGCGCCATAGCCTCGGTGGTCAAAGGTAAAATGTGGTTAGAGGTACAACACCTTACCCTATATATTTATATTGTAATGGGACTCGCTCGTGCACTCTGGCTAACTTATCAGCGGAAGTTGACATAGTTTGCGATTGAGTGTTTCGCTATATACAAACCCGGCATGCATGGGCGTAAATAGAAAATTATTTCGGTGGGGGGCTGGCAAAATGTCGGAGGGGGGGGGGGCTGGTACCCCATATATATATGACACATTTTTACCATCGAATCAAAAGTTCGGGGAGGGGCTGCAGCCCCCTCAGCACCCCCTTATATACTCATGTCAAGTTATATCGCATTTGTGCATGTACTGGTGGCCAATCTTTGTTATTTGATGCTGTCTCTTTTCTCTCCTCTATACCTACCCTCATCTCATTCACATCCAGATCATCCTAGAATCCTTCCGAACAAGGAAGGTACTCGGATTGCATAATAATAATTATTGTAGACTGTAATATTGTGTAAATAAAATATATATAAATAAAGATTCTGTCTCTGAGACATTTTCTCAATGTAAATATTATATGTATATCGTCCCTTTCAGTCTTGTGCAAATATTTATCCTAAATATTTATTTTTCCAGTGGTTATACTTAGTTATATTTCGTCAGATTTTCATGAGGCGAAATATTATGCACCGGAAAGTATCATATATACATCTTTGTCAGCTCACGCCCTACCGTTGCAATTCTGTCCTTACAAATGGAAATTTGGCACGAAAATGCATTACTTCAAATGAAAGGCCATGTTCTTTAACCAGCCGAAACCCCCAATCAAAACACACTTTCACGATATTGAGTTAACATACTTCCAGATTTATATAGGTACGAGGGGAATCGAGTGGAACCCTTTCTGGCGCTATATCTTTAACGGTTTTCGATAAAATTACTTACAAGGAGGAAATAATATTAATAATTTCTATTCCAAACTTTCTAAATGACACCGGAGATAAAATTTAAACTATAAAAATTGAATCCTGCTCTAAGTTTTATTTGATGCGTATTTTCCATGTCATTTATTTGAGTTATTGTTAATTTGGTAGTCCTCATAGAATTGAATAAATTCGAAGTATAATGAGGACGTTAACAATTAATTTTTATATGGTGAAGCTTAATCTAAGATCAGCTTATGTGTCCTTATAGTTTTGATTAATATGTTGGGATGTTCTGTCACTAGGGGTTGTATACACCTCTGTAATATTAACATGCTCAGTTATAGCACTAATATTAGAGTGAATCATTTTTATATCATGTTATTGCAATCATTTTTTAACTATTAAACAGACTGTCAAAAATTATTGTAAACGCAAAGCATCTACGTATTTACATTACTTTTATTTCAGTAACTTGTGTATTGTATTTTTCTACATTTATTTTTCGATTCTCGAATTTCTGTATACATTGTACAATTAGTAGTATAATAGGTAAAATATTTGTCAATCTATTATTGCTGTTATGCTTTTAGGACGGACTCTGTAATGGTACCATTACTGAAGGTAATGAAAAACTACTACAGGGTTCGAAAATAATTTTTAACTTTTATTTTTAAAAAAATTATTTGTTAAACTTTTACTCTTTTCATTTTTAAAAAGTATAAGTTCGAAAAGTTTTTGCGTTTTATCATTTTTTTTAAAAAGTTTTTTTTTTACTGTTATTTTGCAACTTAAAAAATAGAAGTGTTGAAGTAATTGTTAATAAAATACTTATTAAAAAAGTTTAAAGGAATAAATTAAAGCTACTAATGTTTATTTTTATATTTGTATCAACAAATATATTTCAGTAAATAAATAAAAATAAATTTTTAAACAAAAAACATTTCACTTTTTTGAAGTATTAATTAATAATCAATAATATTTATCTTGTAATTTGGTGGAATTTAGATTACATCAATAATCATTTAATATATACCTACTTTAGGGTTGAAAAGGCTCTTTCAACACTTACTTGAGTGGCTAGGTTGGGGGTGTAGGATAAGCGGTAGTTGATATAGGTATGGATGTGTGTATTTTCTTTCTTCCCAGTATTCCAGCTATTGTAAACCAACGAGACCCTAAAATTTTTGATTAAAACAGTAAAAACTTTTATTTCACATTGAACAAAATAGAAGTATTACATTAACTTTTATTTTCATGTACTTAATTTTTTAGGTTCCTAAATAACTTCTACTCTTAAAACTATTAAATAAAGGATTTGTTTAACAATTATTTTTTAACTTATACAATACAATTTTAACTTATAAACAGTTAAATTTTGACTTTTTCGAGAAAAAAAAATAACAGTTTCGATCCCTGACTAAAAATATTAAATTTCATTCGCAAGGCATGGGAAAACTATTTATTGGATATAACTTGGAGAGTACTAACATTAATGCACCTTTAATTATGAATTTCCTTTTATCCTCGTTAAACTTAAACTCTTGTAATGCAAATTGTTTATATGAAAGTCTGTCCCGAAGTAAATGCGTCTTTTTAGCGTTTTTCTTTATATATGTTATATCTCTCGTGTCATTAAGAAAGCTTAGATAAAAAATTCATAACATTCCTCCATCAATAGGACGAAACCAACACAGCCGAAACATTAAGGGTGCCCATACACGGAGAGGAAAATCGCAAGATTTGGACTGCGCAGTCCAAACCTGAAGATATTCCTCGCAGTGAATGGGACATAAGGAAGAGAGATTCATCCTGCTCGCCACTATATATATATATATATATATATATATATATATATATATATATATATATTTATTTATATTTAATAAAGAGCTTGCGAAAGAAGCGATTCGCTCTTTTTCATATGCTGGCGGTAGAAACCACTGACAAACCAATATATATATATATATATATATATATATATATATATATATATATATATATATATATGTATATATATATATATATGTATATATATATATATATATATGTATATATATATATATATATATATGTATATATATATATATATATATATATATATATATATATATATATATCAATAGACATAGACATATATATATTAGAAACAATTTCCTAGAAAACCTGGAAATTTAAAGTTTTGAAAGATTGTGTCCATTACTTTACCTCACGTTAAAACATACATGTTATTATAATTTCTACAATGAATGTATTCTAAATGTGATTGTAGATGTTTGTATCTTTGAGGTGCATGATTATTGTGTTAATGTGTGGACTGTCATCTGTCAAGAGTTCAGTCATGTCGTATGGCAGGTTTAATCTGTCTCGTTCTTTGCAGTCAGTTAGTATGTGTTTAATAGTCAAGTTTGTGTTACAGATGGCACAAACTGGTCCGTCCTGTCTCGTCATTAAGTGGCGATGTGTTAGTAACGAATGCCCGATCCGCAATCGAGTAAGGACAACCTCGTCTCTTCTGTTCGATCGGTTGCTCAAGGGCCAAACACAAACGGTATTCTTGATTTCCCTTAATTTATTGTTTGTCATGTTCGTCCACGTTTTTTGCCATTCATTTTGTAAGTAAGTTTTTATGTTAGTGTGTAAGTCCTGTACCGTTAATTCTTGCACGTCAACTGTACATTTTTCTGTAATTTGTTTAGCATATTTGTCAGCTTCTGTGTTCCCTGAGATGTCCATGTGTCCCGGTATCCACAGAAGCACTACTTGTATGCTGTAAGTTTGTCAGTCGTGTATTTCTTGAAGAATCTCTGTCAGCAGTGTGTGTGTGTCTCGTATACGTTGGTGAGGGAGAGTAGAGAACTTAGGGAATCTGAACATATAATAATTGTCTTATTTGGAATTATTGTTATATTTTTCAGTGCCAAAAGTATTCCCTGCAATTCTGCTGAAAAAAACGGTTGATTTATTGTTTATTTTAATGTCAAATTTAGAATTTCCCGTTATAGCTGCTGATCCAGTGCCTTCTCTAGATTTTGATCCGTCTGTAAATGCTAGGAGTGCATCTGGATACAGCGATAGAAGATAGTTAAACTCATTTTTGTAAAAATGTTTAGAAAGAGGGCTGTTTTTATTGAATTTTGATAATTTTAAGTTAATTTCTAAGTTATTTATTCTCCACGGTAAGTAAGTCTGTAGGTGTCTTGAGTACGTAGGAATTGTCAGTAGGTCTGTGTTCGCTGAGTAGTCAAGTATCCTTATGTTCAGTGGTCTTCGTCTTGTTCCCGTCTGGTTGTACATAGCTATAAATGGGTTTTGTATTAATGTTTGTGTGCATGGTGTATTTAGAAAATTGAGTTTTGTGTAAAATCTTAAACAGAATTCCTGACGCCTGTACTCCAATGGCGGCTCGCTGGCTTTGACATACAAGCTGACACATGGGCTAGATCTGAATGCACCAGTCGCTATTCCGATTCCTGCGTTATGTATCGGGTCTAACATTTGTAGTGGTCTCTTACTGGCAGATGAATATGCTTGACACCCATAATCCAGAATTGACCTGGTGTATGCTCTATAGAAAGTGAGCATAGAACATCTGTCAGCACCCCATTTTGTATTGCTAAGAATCCTCAATAAATTAAGTGATTTTTTAGATTTATTGAGGAGTTCTTTTAAGAGGGGGATCCAAGTCAGACGCCGATCAAACAGCAACCCGAGAAATTTAATTGTATTTACAACTGGTAAATAATAATTGTACAATTGCAGTCTTGGGTTGAGGAATGCTCTCTTTCGTGTAAATAGTATACAGCTGGATTGTGTAAATAGTATACAGCTGGATTTTTCTTTGGAAATCTTAAACCCAGTTAAAGAACACCAATGTTCAAGTCGATGTAATGTGTCTTGTAGTTGGTCCTGTGCTGTGTTTATGTCTTTGGATGCAGTGTAGATGAGTATGTCATCAGCATATTGGCAATAGCTCACTGTATTTGGGATGAAAGATCTGATCGAATCTACTGCTATGTTAAACAGGGTGGCACTAAGAACTCCTCCCTGAGGCACTCCGTTTTCCTGAAGGAATTCATCTGATAGAGCTGACCCTATCCTCACTCGGAATCGTCTATTACGTAGATAATTCTTTATGAATGACAAGATCGGACCTTCAAATCCCCAATTGCACAACTGATTTATTATTAACCTTCTCCAGACGGTATCGAATGCTTTCTCCAAATCCAGAGAAGCTGCTAGTACCAACTTCTTCTGGATGAAAGAATTTAGTACATCATTTTCAAGCCGGCTAATGTGATCTAATGTGCTGTGACCAGGCCGGAATGCACATTGATGTGGTGAAAGTAGATTCTCTCTTTCTAGAAGCCAGACCAATCTTTTGCATATTATTTTTTCAAAAATTTTTGATGTACAATCGGTCAACGACACCGGGCGATAACTGGAGGGGAGCCTCTTGTCTTTGCCATTCTTCAGAATCGGTACGATAATAGCCTGATTCCATGAGTGAGGATATGCTCCGTCAAGGAATATTTTATTATACATCTTTAAAAGAAGAGCAAGGCCCAAGGGTGGTAAGTTTTTTAACATTTCGTAAGTAATTTTGTCTGGTCCAGGTGAAGTTTGTCGGATTGTTTTGAATACTAGATTGAGTTCTTTAATTGTGATTGGATCGTTGATGTGATGGTCGAGGTCAGCTGAAAAGGGTAATTCTGTTTGTTCAGCTTGTTTTTTGAATTCTAGAAAGTTGTTTGTGAAGTTACTGTCACTAGAAATCTGTTCAAATTGTTTTCCGAAAATGTTACTGATCTCTATCGGGTCAATAAATGTAAGTCCATTCTGTACGAGTCCTGTAATTGGTTGTCTGTACTTTTTATGTTTGATTTTATTGATGCTATCCCAAATCTTATGTGATGGTGTGTGTTTGTTAATTGATGAAAGAAATTCCGTCCAGCACTGTCTTTTGTTAGTCTTAATCACCCAATGAGCCTTTGCCTTCAACCTTTTGTATTCTTGGAGATTCCTGTCAGATGGATGCCTACGGAATAAACGAAGTGCTCTTTTCCGGTCATTTACTGCTGTTTTACACTCATCATTCCACCAAGGAACTGGCACTTTGTGGAAATTGTTCATTTTTTGGGGGATGCTGCTATCAGCTGCTTCAAGAATGACAGCGACTAGTTCATCAATATCGTCAATTTCCTTCGTAGTAAGTTCCTCTGTTAAATACAGTCTAAACAAGTCCCAGTCTGCTTTTTTGGTGTTGTAAGTTGGTTCTGTCTGAAAAGGAGGAGTTCGAGTCATAGGTGTTACTAAGATGGGAAAGTGATCGCTTGAGAGCGTGTCATTGAGCACTTCCCAGTTGTAGCGTGTGTATATGGAAGGCGAGCATACAGATATGTCAATATTCGACAGAGTGCCAGTTCTAGGGCATAAGTGAGTTTGTGAGTCGTCGTTAAGTGTCATTAAGTCAAAATGTTCCAGTACTTGTTGTAGATGCTGCCCACGATTGTTCGTAAATGGGGAATTCCACATGTCGCTTAGTGCGTTCGCGTCAGTAAGTATCAGTACAGGTGGAGTAAGTTGAGTAAGTAAGTCCTGTAGGGCATGTACGTCTATCGGTTGACTCGGTGGAAGATAGAGTGAACAGACAGTAAGCCGGTTCGGTAGAAGAACTGAGACTGCCACATCCTGTAACGTAGTCAGTAATCGGACAGGTTAACTATAAATGTTATCCCTAACAAGTATAGCGACCCCGCCACAAGCTCGTCCTCCCAAACAGTAATCATTCCTATATACCGAAAAGCCATGAACATTGACTTCTTTACCTGGGATTAAGTGAGTTTCTTGTACTCCAGCTATACCAATTAGTTTTTCTCGTAACAGGTACTTCAGATCATCCACATGTGTTTTTAAACCGTTTATATTCCATTGAAGGAATGACATAGCTATTTTGTTAAGGTTAAAAACATGTATGAATTACTCGTGTAGTTACTATTCATGTGACACGCTTTTTCCTCGATGAGCCCGGTTTGTGGTTTCCACCAGAATTAGTATTTAATGCTTCAGGAGCTGCATCGTTCTTCGAAGCCGTGGTTTTCGCAGCACAAACAGGTGGCTGGTTTGAACCCTTGAGTGAAGACTTCTTGTTTTTTCCATTAGTGCTGTTGATTTCAAGCGATTTCTTCTGAACTTCTTGGTCAGCTGCTTGAGGATTCTTGAGAAGTTGTGACTGCTGAATTGGAACATTCCTTTTGTTGCTATTTTCCAGCTATAGCAACAAAAGGAATGTTCCAATTCAGCAGTCACAACTTCTCAAGAATCCTCAAGCAGCTGACCAAGAAGTTCAGAAGAAATCGCTTGAAATCAACAGCACTAATGGAAAAAACAAGAAGTCTTCACTCAAGGGTCCAAACCAGCCACCTGTTTGTGCTTTGAAATATATATATATATATATATATATATATATATATATATATATATATACACAGGGTCTGTCTGGAAATTAATAGGACTGATTTTTTTTTCGCCGCGACTGTACTTCGGAGCCCGCGTTCGCCGACTGGATTCGGTAGTATGGGTCCCTATCTAACGAACTATCGAACGAGGGGTTGGTCAGATGTCTCCGAGCACCCGGAGAGTCGAGACAGGTTTTTTCGTGCGACGAGTTTTTTTGAGTGGTACAAGCCGAAAATGCAGCGTTCGTTAGAGCAGAGGTCGGCGATTAAATTCTGTGTGAAACTCGGCAAATCTCCGACAGAAACGTTTGATATGATCAAGCAGGCTTACCCAGATAATACTTTAGTAAGAAGTGGTGTGTTTCGGTGGCATAAGGCATTTTCGGAGGGCCGGGAAGAGATCGCCGATGAAGACCGTGCAGGAAGGCCTTCGAATTCGACAAACACCGACAATGTGACTCGTGGACAAACCGTCAACTGCAAGTTCTACGTGGAAGTGCTCAAGAGACTCAAAGGAAGGGACAAACGAGTCCGAAAAGACATCGCAGCCGACTGGAAGTTGCTCCACGACAACGCACCGGCTCACACCTCCTTTCTTGTGACCAGGTACCAAGCCTGGCAGGCATCCCAACGCTTCCCCAGCCGCTCCACAGCCCAGATTTGCCCCCCCCCTCCCGAACTTCTTTTTGTTTCCTCGCCTTAAAAGACCGATGAGAGGAAAGCATTTTGAGACGACAGAGAGGATCCAAGCAGCTTGTATCGCGGCTCAAAAGGCTATTCCGGAGAATGCCTACTGTGACGCCTTCAATGCTTGGAAATTTCGCTGGCAGCGCTGTATCGACGCAGGAGGAGCCTATTTTGAAAGTTTTTAAAAAATTGTAACGGTTGGATCAATACATTTTTTTTAATCGACTCAGTCCTATTACTTTCCGGACAGACCCTGTGCATATATATATATATATATATATATATATATATATATATATATATATATATATATATGTATATATAGTATAGTAGTATTAAGTGAGTAACCGCGCTTAAGTCCGACTCGAAGTGAAGTTTAGAAAATAAACTGTTGATATTTTGCGCCCAAACTTCTTCCCACTTTTGCTGGAAACATAGTAGTTGTTAGTGACGGATCTTTCTAATTGCACTGACTATTTTTCTATCACTTTCCTCGAACTCATATAAAAAGCCACCGCCATGTAAAGGCTTTCACGTCATTGGGGAATATCTAAAGGAAACCTGTTAAAAAAGAAAAAAATGTATAGAGTAGATGAAGAAAGACATTGAAGCCCATGATCACGTTCCGAGATCTTCACACGTGACCCACTCCTCTTGGAGGAAAGAAAAGTGGCAGAATACCGGTTTTTTTTCGATCAGACAGTCAGCATACACGCCATCATTGAACAAACATTCTACTAAAATCTAGAATCATTAAGAACAATATAAGGACTGTATTCTATTATTACTGTGTTTCCTCATTCACTATAGGAAGGAAAATACGCTTATGACGTTACCCCAGGAGACATTCGCATCTTTTACCCGTTTTCAGCAGATTTTTACTCACACATAACACACAGATATTGTTCTATTCATATGTTTTACCCGTCTTCAGCAATCTTTAGTCGTATGTAATACTCACATATTCGAATATAATATTTGATTAAAATGTTTTGGACATCAACAAACTCTTCTTCTAAGTCATACCCACTTTTTTTTTTTATTCGCATGTTTTGCACGTTTTTAGCAATCTCTTCTGTTTTGATTTCACACATATTGTACCGTGCAGCGTGTTTTGCACGCCTTCAGCAATTTCCAATTGTTTGTATTCCCACATTTAGCTAGTTCCACTTGTCGCATGCACACCGCAATCTCTGATCACTTGCCTATCACTCCTACTGATTATATAGCGCACATAATGTTAGTAAACCTCTCAATCGAAGTTTTACTTGAAAGTACAAACATTAGTAGCGATTGATACATTAATAAAAAGTTATCTGCAGACTAAGGGACTCTTTTCTGTCTTCAACATTTCTCTATTATATTCTAGAGACCCATTAAAGGAAGCTCATAAGGGAGATATGCTAATTAGGACCGTGGAGAATTGGTGAATTAATTTTTCCCCCCTCCAACGATCTTCTGGGGCTTCAGAGAAAGCCAGCCTCGATCTGATTCTTCTTCCTTGGCAGTGATTCAAAGTTCCACTCAGCCTAGTTTCCAAGTTTTTTGACAGTTGTTGAATCACAAAATTCCGTCACGCAGGAGCTGCATAAGTAAGCTCTTTCCTCTGAATTTGGGTATTTTATACTGAATTCCTGAATAATTTGCTTAAAATAACCTATATAAATAAAATAAAAACATGAATAGTTATGCTTTTTTACATTTGTAATGAACAACTGTTTCAATTATTAATTTTGCAATCAATTTCTTTCCAGGATTATTGTATGCCTGGTACTACATTACTTAATAAATACATAAAAAATTGACATTTTCGTCTATTGATCTTCATGAATAATAAAAGCCTACAATTATAACACAGGAACGAAACGCAGAGCCCCTAGTGATAGAAGTACACAACACATATAAACTCATATCAAAAAGTAGACGTTCCTAGTTGTAGCTTTGCGAACCTACGTTTGGTGGGTGAATTCTATTAATATATACCACAAAGTAAACCCCCTTCCGATAAACCGATTTAGTTCATTCTTACAACACTTCTTTCTCATTAATACCTACGACGTATAACGCGTTTCGGTAAAATACAACAGAAATCACGACCGGTATATGCAAAGTCGTAATTTGGGCCCCCCTCCTAATGAACCAATTTAGTTTATTTTTAAACACATATTTCTCATTAGGTGACCACAACGAATACCGTTTCGTTGATATAGAACACAAATTACGGCTGATATTGGCAAATAACTACTTGGGCGACGGAGTAACGCCCCCGCTCCCACTCTTAGATGTAGTATTGCTAGGTGTTAACAGACACATACATACATACACAGGGAACCTGGGTAGCCCAAAGCTAAACAAGTCGCTGAGCTGCCGACAGCTAATGTGAAACCGAAAAAAATAAACCTAACAGCCTAAATGGTGTAAAGGTGATTGTCGATTAACACAGTACTCATTACTTTTGGGCCGAGGTTTCCAAGGACGTACACTTGTGATAAATCACTTGTTTATTTGCAAAATACCGCAAAAATACAACCGTACAGTTCCACACAACCTACAAAATTCTTAAATTTTAATGTAAGCAGCTGTCTTTTGTCAACCACATGAACAGCCTTCAAATGATAAGAACCATCTTGAGAGCTAGAACAGAAACCCTAAACCTGAACAGGAAGCCTTGGAGTTCTGATGATAGTGCCCTCTGCTATCTTTGCAATATGAACCAGCCCGGAGATATCATCCATTTCCTAGCTGTTTGCCCAATCCTAACCGAGATAAGGGTAAACATCTTCCACAAAAATAGATTAACCCACATGAATGCAATAGACTATTTAAACGGCGAGGACTATTTAAAACTCTACCACTATGTGAAAGATGCGATGACTTTTAAATTTGATTACCAAGAATAAGGAGGATCAATTTTTGTTTTACTTACTTATTTGTTTATATTATTTCAAATCTATTATATTGTTTTTATTTTATTTTAATGTATATAATATTATGTGGTATCGCTTAGCTGACGGACTAAATCTAAGCTTATGTAAATATTTTGTAAATATATCAAGTACCTATTATTTGTATATGTAAATAATAAAATTTACTTTACTACTACTACTACTACTACATACTACTGTTAGCAAAATAATCTTTAAAACTTCTGATGATATTTCATAATAAGTATGGGCAACTTTAATACTGGGAACCATGTTTTTAAAACCTTTCACCCCCATTATGCTGTTGTATTATTATGATGCGCATTACTTAACCAGTGACGTGTTTACCTGCAATTTTATCCAGATAAATTCAGAGGATTTCATGCTATGCTTTAGGCTCACACATAAATATATAATAAAATTAAATTACTATTATTATTTGGGGTCTCCCGTGGTCTAATGGCTAGCGCCTTGGATTCATAAGCGGGAGATGTGGGTTCGATTCCCAACCTCCGGCAGGAATTTTATCATCCCACGGCTTGCTGGTAAAATTACTCGCTGCACCCTGGATTTCGGCGCTAATGACCTAAATGTAGATGCGCCGTAAAAAAGAAAAAAAAAAAAAAAAAACTATTATTATTTATTCTTGGTGTGTCTCTTTCCTTATTTTTATAAGAGGAATCTACAGTGGAAGGAATACAATTTCATTAAATAATGCAAGAGATTGCTTCAATGCAGAATTTAACTAGATATTAAACCAAGCTTACTAATTTTATCACAAATCATGTGGAAAATATACTTTCCCCTTAGACAAAACCTTCAAAGAAAGGGTCATGAAAGGCTATAAATAATATCATATTTAGGACAGAAAAACAATTTTAAAACTATGTTTTAAACGAAATAAATTATTTTGATTCAGAGAGATGCTGCTGAGAACATGCCTGTTGATAGCGTGGTCTTCCTCGTCCCTGGGAGATTACCTCCAGTCGACGCTTGATAGGATCCAACAGGAGAGACTGGACACAGTACTTGATCTCAATCATACGGTAATTAAACTCCTTACTTCAAATACATTAACTATACTACTTCCTTGCTTAGCAATACATTTACAATACTTATCATTTGCATAGGAGTATAGCTACTACACTCATTCCTTACTCAGAAATACATCTAATATACTCCTTCCTTGCATAGTACAACAGCTACGATACCATGGGCGTATTATTGTTTTAAATTAAAACGATTTTTTGGAAGCACTTACAGAGGTCGGTTATGAATATGTGGTACATGACTTTGAGGTATTTTTTCCTCAACTTTCTGAAAAAAATATGGCCGATCTTCTAAAAGAAGAAATATTTTTCCTAATAACTTTAATAAAATTGAAAATAAGACATATTTTTTAAGTATTTATTCTTTAGGGAATATCTAAACTAAATCTGATCTTTCATGTTATCTATCTAATCCTTTGGATCCGATATTCCTTATTGGATTATGGTTCATTATTTTGCTTTTGTTCATTATTAGTGTAATATTCGCTTTCAACCATGAAATCACAAGTTGTGATATTGTGGATATGTTTATTTTTTTCGGGGAGTGAAGACGTAAAGCTCGGATGGTTGCTCGACTTTAAGCGCAGTATTACCCAAACCGAGTTCATCCGTCTTACAAAACGATGTTGCGCCTGGTGTCAAACGCCCTACAAGGACATTTCTCTTTCACCAGAAGACATCGTTGAAGAGCAGGACCACCAGGACATCATCTTGGACCTTGATAGGCGAAATCCCCACATCAGTGTTCGGGAGATTGGCAGAGAAACACGGATTTCAAGAAGAAATGTTCTCCGTACACTTCAGCGCAGTAAGTATCACCCTTACCACATATCCTTGCATCAAGACCTTTCAAATAGGGATATAGAAGTGAGGGAGGAATGTTGCAGGTGGGAAATCATTTCTTTACGGCAAAACGGGGTGTAAATTAGGAATGTTCTCTTCAGTGATGAAGCCTCATTTGTAAGTGATGGGTCCGTGAACAGGCATAACTGATATTATTGGTCCAGGAATAACAGTATCGGTGGTCAGTAAACGTTTGGTGCGGGATTCTGGACAGTAAAATTATTGGACCTGATTTGGTCTACACTCCCCGAAAAAATAACCATATCCACAATCTCACAACTTGTGAATTTCATGGTTGTAAGAGAATATTACACTAATAATGAACAAAAGCAAAATAATGAACCATAGTCCAATAAGGAATATCGGATCCAATGGATTAGATAGATAACATGAATGATCAGATTTAGCTTAGTTAGTCCCTAAATAATAAATACTTAAAAAATATGCCTTATTTTTTTTTTATTATTTATTTATTTGTTTTTTTTTTGTTTTTTTTTTACGGCGCATCTACACCTCGGTCATTAGCGCCGACATCCAGGGTGCAGTGAGGAATTTTACCAGCGAGCCGTGGGATGATAAAATTCCTGGCGGATGTTGGGAATCGAACCCACCATCATAAGTGGGAGATGGTGGCAAGAATCAAAGGCGCTAGCCATTAGACCACGGGAGACCCCAATATGCCTCATTTTCAATGTTATTAAAGTTATTAGGAAAAATATTTCTTTTAGAGGATCGGACATATTTTTTTCAGAAAGTTGAGGAAAAAAATACCTCAAAGTCATGTATCTCACATTCATAACCGACCTCTGTAAGTGCTTCCAAAAAATCGTTTTAATTTGCGGTTTGGAGCAAAGGATTTGTTTTTTTCTTTAATTCCCTTTAAAATGATGTGCATAACAATAGGGTTCATTTGCAAATCCCAACATTTCATCTAGCGCCGAGCGCACATGCGCGGTCAATATGTTAAATAATTGACATATTTAGAAAGCTTAGGTCAAGCCCTACAACTTTAGCCTCTGACATTTTTTTCTCAGACCAACCGTTTGGCCGCAAAATTAGTTTGAGCCGTCTTATTTGGGACACCCTGTATAAAAATCACGCGTCTGTCAGTTTGTCCGTCTGTCTGTTTGTCTGTTTGTTCCTTATACAAATCTACACCGTTTGAACGATTTTGACCAAACTTGGCACACAGGTAGGTCTTCATACGGGAAATCTCCTAGGCTAGGTCAAAATAGTAAAATTTCAAAATTTGGTCAAAAGGTCAAAAGTTTAGTTCAAGAAAAATTGGCTACACTGAACCATTCAGATTCTGATGGCCATTATGAATCGACAGCCATTTTGAATAATTACCCAAATTTATTTATTGATGTTCTTGATAATTAGAATAACTCGAACTCATAAACGACTTTACATCATTATACAGGGTGATTCAGGTCTAAGTAGCCAAACTCTAGGAGGTGATTGTAGACATGATTTCCAACAAAAAAAATCATTTAAAGAATGGTCCGATTCCGGAAGGAAAAGGAGCTATGTCCAATTTTCTGTTTTAGCGCGGTTCCTCCCTCCCCCATAGGGAGGAACCCCGCTTATAAGGTTGATACAATGAAACAATCCGGAAGTGCCGACTAGAAAATTTCGCGTTTCAGAACCCCTAGAAACGGAAAATAACGGTGGTTCAAATTTGTATACATATATATATATATGTATATATATATATATATATATATATATATATATATATATATATATATATATATTTGTCTGTTCGCTCATTTCTGGCTTCCCTAATGGTCCGATTGTGATGAAATTTGGTACAAAAATCCGTCGTCCAATTTGAAAGGTCGAGTTCGTTAACCAGCAAAATCCGCCCACTGGAAGATGGCGTTTGGGGCGAAATTCGCGCAAAAAAAATCGTAACGCTTACGTTTTTGAGTTCATATGCTTGTAAGTACTCGTATTATAGGCTTCTTGGCCGAGAAAAACGAATGAAACCATTTTCAAGGCGATAGCTTTAACTGTTTTCGAGAAAATTGGAAAAATAGTTGTTGAATATCGTTTTTGGTTTGGGTACTTAGAATCATGGGATTCAGTTGAAAAATTTTTTGCATGTTTGAATTTCATCAAAACTAACATGTTAAACTTTTGGTTGCGTTTGGAGTTAAGGAAGGGTTAGAATAAAATATTTTATGAATAGACATGAAAAGTTTTAGGAACTTCGTATAATTTCATTTATATCTTGAACATGGTTGGGAAATCGTGATAAGTGGATAGAAATTATCTGAAAGCTTTATAAATTCTCTACAATAAAGATTCTGAAACAATTTTTGATTAGGTGATGTCAATCGGAGAAATAAGTGCTTAAACTTTGAAGTAATTGATTTCGTTTATTCGAACAGTTCTTTTAGTCTGTTTCTATTCCTTGTTATTTTTTAATTGCTTATAGTTGGGTAATGTATTTGACAATAAAACAGATTAGGTAAAATAACAAAAACAATTCATTGTTAGAAATATAGCTTGCCAAGAGAAAGAGATTCGATGACGTCTTTTGAATATTTTCAATTGCCTTCATGCTGTTGGTTTTTTTTTATTTTATTTTTCAATTGATTTTATTTGTAGAATTATTACTATAGTATAAGAACACAGGAATATAAGAAAAATGTTGATATTTTCCAATTCCTTGAAACGTTTGAAATGAAGTATCGGTAGAAGAGGATTCTAGGGTTCTGGCGGACCACGACCAGGTAAAGCCATAAAACCCTTTGAACAAATGCCGAGGAAAATATTATCCACAATGGTTACTTAACTGTCAACCTTGGTCTTCCTCTGCCTCCCGGCATTTCCATTGGTATGTTGTATCTTATTTCTTTGTAAAATTAATTAATTTTACTATTAGCTACTATAGTTTTCATTGGTATGTAGTTTCTTATTTCTTTGTATAATCAATCAATGTTACTATAAGCACCTTTACTTATATAAACTTCAGTAAAATAGCCTTTTTTTTCATCTTTTTCTGTTATGTTTCTATTGATTTTCATTCTACTCATTCTAAGAATTTAAGACGAAATTGTTCTTTTATAATAAGTTAATTGTATTTATAATTCTGTTACTTATCTCAATTATAAACTTTTTTTTTTTTTTGTTTCTGTATTAATTTCTGTTTTTCTTGTCATTTTAGCTGACGAAGGCTAAAACAAAGCGACTAAGCTTTTTAACAAAAATCTTATTGAGGTTTCTTTAGCCGAATCCCCACCGTTCCATCTTTACTTATCATCCATCTTCATGGGAAAAATATTATCTGTTTCTATTCTAAGCTTTTCAAACGACAATAGGGATATGAACAGGAACCGCGCTAAGATGAAGCAGTTCCTGCGAGTCGGACTTTTTTTAACGCAGTCAGGTTTTTTAATGAATAAGAAAGGATTGCTCCAAAACTATTCAAGATAATTAAATTCGAATTATGCCATCATAAAATAGATAACATTTCCTTTAAAAAAAAAAAAAAAAAATCAGTAATTTAATTCACTAGAACCATTACTAAAAGATACTTTCTGGACGTCCAATAACGCACTTCTGTTTTAGCGCGGATCCTCAGTCCCCCATAGGGAGGAACCCCGCTTATAAGGTTGATACAATGAAACAATCCGGAAGTGCCGACTAGAAAATTTCGCGTTTCAGAACCCCTAGAGACCGAAAATAACAGTGGTTCAAATTTGTATATAGGTATATATATATTTGTCTGTTCGCTCATTTCTGGCTTCCCTAATGGTCCGATTGTGATGAAATTTGGTACAAAAATCCGTCGTCCAATTTAAAAGGTCAAGTTCGTTAACCAGCAGAATCCGCCCACTGGAAGATGGCGTTTGGGGCGAAATTCGCGCAAAAAAAATCGTAACGCTTACGTTTTTGAGTTCATACGCTTGTAAGTACTCGTTTAATAGGCTTCTTGGGCTAGGAAAGCGAATGAAACCATTTTAAAGGCGATAGCTTTAACCGTTTTCGAGAAAATTGGAAAAATAGTTTTTGAATACCGTTTTTGGTTTGGGTACTTAGAATCATGGGATTCAGTTGAAACATTTTCTGCATGTTCTACTTTCATTAAAACTAATATCTTTTAATTTGTGTTACGTTTGGAGTTAAGGAAGAGTTAGAATAAAATATTTTATTAACAAACATAAAAAGTTTTGGTAACTTTGTATACTTTCCTTAATATCTCGAAAAAGGTTGAGAATCTTGGTAAACGGAAGAATACCATTAGAAAGCGTACTAAATGCTCTACAAAAAAGGTTCTGGTAAAAGTCTTGATTAGACGATGTCAATCGGAGAAAAAAGTGCTTAAAGCTTTAAATTAATTGATTTCGCTTATTCGAACAGGTCTTTTTGTCTGTTTTTATTCCTTGTTATTTTTTAACTGCTTATAGATGGATAATGTATTTGCTAATAAATCAGGTTAAGAAAAATAAGAAAAACAATTTAATCTTAGAGATATGGATTTCCAAGATATAGCTTTTCAAATGCCTAGCGGGGTCCTTCCTAGGGCGGGATCTTACCCATCCAGGTAAGATTGTAAATAAGACCTTTCATGAAAGTAAAGATGGAACTGTCAACTTTGGTCCTCCTCTGCCTCCCGGCACTTTCATTGCTGACGAAGGCTACCAATGAGTAGCCAAAACCTCCTAAATATAGATTTTTTAACAAAAATCGTATTGAGGTTTCTTTAGCCGAATCCCAACCATTCCATCTTTACTTATCACCTCGACGGCTAACTATCTAATCTTCATGCTTTCTAGAAATGTGGACCCAAAATAATAACAGCTTCTATTTTAATCATTTTAAATGAGTCCAGAGATAAGAACGGAACCGCGCTAAGATGATGCAGTTCCTGCGAGTCGGACTTTTTTATCAATGAATCAGAGTTTTTTTCCTCAGCCCCCTAACGCACTACAGATTCAATACTTACACGAAAACTTCTTCATTTAGTAAGCATTAAATCCATGCAAATGAAGTGGAGGTTTATTGAGGGATAAATTGAACGATTGGCTCCCTTGTTAAAAAAATGTGGAATGTAGTTTTGTTACTTTTAAATACCTTCTGTGAAGAAATTAAAAATTATTCATTTTTTATTGGCCAACCTGTGGAAATACATTGTCCGGCCCAGAAGCAATAAAAAGTAACTGTAAGAAATGATTGGATTGCTGATACTGATTAGGTGATCTTCACAGTGCATAAGGATTAAAATGAAACGATGCGAATTGGGACTGTTAAATATTCCATTCCGTGTGAATGTGGCTTTGTCTGGCCACAAAATGTTGCGACCAAACTGAGGATTAACATTTTTCTTCCCACAATGTTTTGCTCAAGTTTTAGTTTTATTTCAAATTTTATTTGAAAACATTTCAAAATATGTGTAAGTTTTGGATTAAAAGTATTTAACTACCCTGAAATGTTTTTGAACTCTCCCCTCAAAATTTCTAGTCAAAACTAGGAGTACCAAATAAAGATAAAAGCTACCAAAAGATAAATCAATGAAACATATTTTTTGAAAAAAAACGCGTACTGCTCAAATCAAAATCTTTTCTTATCGCTTCCTTCAGTTACTTTCATTGAATCTGCACTGAGCAATGGATACCCGCAGTTTGGCCATTAAAAAATGAATAATTTTTAATTTCTCCACACAATGTATTTGAAAGTAACAAAACTACATTCCAAATTGTTTTGACAAAAGGGAGCCAATCATTCAATTTATCCCTCAATAAACCTCCACTTCATTTGCATGGATTTAATGCTTACTAAACCTAGAAGTTTTTGTGTAAGTATTGAAACCGTAGTCCGTTAGGGGGCTGAGGAAAAACTCTGGTTCATTGATAAAAACAGAAGTGCGTTATTGGACGTCCAGAAAGTATCTTTTAATAAGGGTTCTAGTGAATTAAATTACTGTTTTTTTAAAGTAAATTTTATCTATTTTATGATGGCATAATTCGAATATAATTATCTTGAATAGTTTTTAAGCAATCCTTTCTTATTCATTAAAAAACATCACTACGTTAAAAAACCAGAAAATTGGACATAGCTCCTTTTCCTTCCGGAATCCGACCATACTTCAAATGAACTTTTTTGTTGGAAATTATGTCTACAATCACCTCCTAGAGTTTGGCTACTTAGACCTGAATCACCCTGTATAATCATCAACGACGGGTTTCGTCGGAGAATTGATGATTCGAAACATTTTTTTTTACTCACAATTATAGATAAAATACGGTAAATTGGGCACAAATTCTATATCAGCACCATAGGAAAATACTTCATTTATAAACAAATTGTTACATTTTCATAAAGCAATTCCCCAATTAATAAGCTAAAAAGTGACTTACAAACACATAAAAATTAAATTTCCCTGGGAAACTGACAATAGACCATATAAACGTGTTTTTAGCGCGGTTCCTCCCTTCTTCCATAGGGAGGAACCCAGCTTATAAGGTTGACCTCATGACGCAATCCGGAAGTACCGACTTGAAAATTTTGCGTTTCAGAACCCTTAGAGACCGAAAATAACGGTGGTTCAAATTTATATATATATATATATTTATATATATATGTATATATATATATATATATATATATATATATATATATATATATATGTATATATATAAAATTCAATTCTTTACAATATTCCATCATAAAAATAACCCCTTTCCATTGGAGACTCCAGAGTTAGGGCCTTTGGAGAAGAACTGAAGAAAGTTGAGGGGTCGTGCATTAGGTCCAATGAAAATTCATTCGACCACGTTAAGACCCACCAAGTTTCGTTTTAAAATTTCAAAAATTGTGGAAAAAAAGGGGGGTGTCAATCGAGTTTTGAACACCCTGTATATATATATTTGTCTGTTCGCGCTCTGGAGGCCTCAAAAATGGTCAGATTTTCATGAAATTTGGTACATAAATATTTCTTCCAATTTGAAAGATCGAGTTCGTTAACCAGCAGACCACCCACAGGAATTTGGGTTTTGAAGCGAAATTCGCGCGAAAAAAATCGTTGCGCTTACTTAATATGCTTGCAAGTACTCGTTTTATAGGCTTCTTGGCCTAGGAAAACGACTGAAATATTTTTAATGCGATAGCTTTAACCTTTTTCGAGAAAATTGGAAAAATAGTTGTTGAATAACGTTTTTGGTTTGGGTACTTAGAATCATGGGATTCAGTTCAAAAAATGTCTGCATGTTTGAAATTCATATAAACAAACATGATTAAATTTTGGTTACGTTTGGAGTTAAGGACGGATTAGAATAAAATATATTATTAATAGACATGGTTTTTGTTGTTGTTTTGGGCACTTCGTATATTTTCCTAAATATCTCGAAAACAATTTGGAATCTTCATAAGCGGATCGTTACCATTCGAAAGTTTACTAAATGCTCTACAAAAAAGATTCTGAAGCAATTTTCGATTAGGCTATGTCAATCGGAGAAATAAGTGCTTAAATCTTCAAATGTGTTTTTTTTTCTTTGTTCAAATCACTTTTTAATTGATTTTTTTCTTTTTAAATTGAATTTATCTGTAAATGTAGTGTTATAATAAAAGAAAATAAGAAACAGTAAGTAGTGTGCTTCTAGAACGAACCTTCACAAGGCCATGTAGACAGGTAAGAGGTATTGACCCTTGCAACGGTGACCTATTTGGGATCATAAATTATTTCATGAAAGGCCTAACCAAAATTATAACTGTTTCACCCTTTATAAATGTCAACCTTTCGAACATTAGGGATAAGAAGGGAGCCGCGCTAAGATGATGCAGTTCCTGCGAGTCGGACTTTTTTCTTCACTTGGTATCTATCTACTATCACCTTGAAACGCGGGATAGAAGCCCGCAAAAGTCAATTATATTTTTTAAATAATATAAATAATAAAAAAATATTATTTCAATATCTTTCTAATATTGTTTTTTTTTTTTTTTTTTTTTTTTTTTTTTTTTTTTTTTTTTTTTTTTTTTATCAGGACCATAATTCAGATTTCACCGGAGAAATTATATTTGACTCTAACAATAACTCCCTTGACAGTACACCGGAAGATGGTTACGAGCTGAATATGGATAATGCATTACCTGACTACGAACAACTCCAGTACAAGAGCCCAGTTACACAACATCACGCTGCACCTACGCACGACACGCTGCAACAGAGCAGTATGCTTTTTATAACAGTAAAAATAATATATTAATCCATAGTATTATTGACTCAATTAAGCATATTTAATTTCCTTCCGTTGGGTCTTGGGTCATTAAAAACCCAGTACTTCATTTTAGCGCGGTTACTCCCTAACTCCATAGGGAGAACCCGCTTATGAGGTTGACCTCACGACGCAATCCGGAAGTGCCGACTAGAAACTTTCTCGTTTCAGACCCCATAGATCACGAAAATATAGGTGGTTCAAATTTGTATATATATATATATATATATATATATATATATATATATATATATATATATGTATATATATATTTATATATATGCTTGTCTGTTCGCTTTCTAGCAAGCTCAAAAATGGTCTGATTTTGATGAAATTTGGTACAAAAATCTGTCGTCTAATTTGAAAGGTCAAGTTCGTTAACCAGCAGAATGCGCCCACTGGAAGATAGAGTTTGGGGGGAAATTCGCGAAAAAAAATCGTAACGCTTACGTTTTTGAGTTCATATCCTTGCAGGTACTTGTTTTATAGGTTTCTTAGCACAGGAAAACGAATGAACCCATTTTTAAGGCGATATCTGTAACCTTTTCTGAGAAAAGTGGAATCAATATTTTTGTAAGTCATTATTTGTTTGTGGGTACATAGAATCGCGGGATTCTATTGAAAAATTTTCTATATCTTGGAAATTAATCCCAACTAAGATGTTTAAATTTGGGTTATATTTGGAGTTAATGAAGTATGCGAAAAAAATTATTTTATTAATAGACATGAAAAGTTTTCGGATCTTCATACATTTTTCGTAAATATCTCGATAATAGATGGGAAATCGTGGTAAGTGGAAAGTGACCATTCGAATGCTTACTAAATTCTCTACAAGAAAGGTTCTGAAGCAATATTCGATGGGACAACGTCAATCAGAGATATAAGCGCTTAAAGCTTAAAAAGTATTTGTTTTGTTGTTTTGAAAGGGTTATTCTCTTTGTTTATCTCACTTTTTAATTGGTTGTTTATTGTTTTATATTGCATTTATCAGTAAAATTAGTATTGTAGTAAAATAAGCTAAGAAACAGTGAAAGGTATTGGTAATAAGTTTGGAGTGGCTGTGGTAATCAAGATGGCTGTGGCTAATCATGATGACGTATGCATAGTTTGTTTTGAATTCTTCAATCTATATAACCTTCCTCATAGCCTCCAAATGAAGTTATCGTTATTTCTTATTTTATAGAAAGATTTAACCCACGACAGAATGGAATTTTATTCGCCGTGAAGCACTTATTTACAGTTGATTATAACAGTAAAACGAATTTGCAAGTAAAACAAGATACTTAAAATGACAACGAATTTTTTGTTTCTTTAGAATAGAGCCTTCTCAGCTTTAGTCGAAGAGTAAGTACGTTTTCAGTACATAATTGTATTGACTTATACAGATTAAGAATTATCCGCTTCTGTGTAAGTTGGATTTGTGATGCTAATCTATTCCATTTCTTCGAGATGTAGGTAACCGCGCTAAGATGACGCAGTTCCTGCGAGTCCGACTTTTTCATTCTTGTATGAATTTATTTAACAAATCGCCTAAAATGTTTTGTCTTGCCGCCCTTTCGGCGTACATGTGTGGTCCGATCGACACCCATATTCAACGCTCATTGTCTGATTTACAGACTTGGTAATCAGACGTTCAGCTCATCATGTTCCATTTCATTTATAATCACTAATCACTCTAAACCGACAAGTTTTTATTTACTGATATTATTAGAAAATATTTTGTTTATGTTCTCTATTTTGTTAACCGATTTTTTATAAGGTATCACTAATCACTAATATTGTCAAAGTAAAAAAAATGTCCATTTTTCGAAGCATGTTAGTGTTGTTTTATTATATTTTAAAATAATACCAGTAAATAAATACTAATAGATTATAATTAGAAACTATAAATGTAATGGAGCATATAATGATCATCTGGCTACACTAAGCCAGAATCACATGACGAGCCTAGCCTCAATGTTAATAGACGATATTAATTAACGTTTGTTAGGTGGAATAGACGATGGGCCGATTCTGCAATTTCGAAAGGAAGAATTAGCATAAAAAATAAATACTACTAAAAAAAAAACGACTCGCAGTTCTTGCGCCTATCCATAACGTTCATATACCTAATGTCATTTGAAAAGCTTCGAATACAAATAATTAATATTTTTTTCGAAATTCTGTCAAACGCCCAATCCAATTACATCTTGAAGACAAATGAGATTATGTATTACTGAAAAATTCATTTTACTCAAACCAGAACTACAGAACAACACTTTTGGCCAAAGCTAAGACTAAAAAAAAAAGTCCGACTCGCAGGAACTGCATCATTTTAGCGTCCTTCCGTTCGTATCCCTAATCTTATTGGAAGGTTAAAATAGAAACAGTTATTATTTTGGTTCCACCTTTCGTGAAAGGACCTGATTTATGATCTTACCTGTATGGGTCAGCCAACCCTAGAAAGGCTCCCGCATAGAGGCAGTTGAATATAGTCAAGGTCTTTGAATCTCCCTCTTGGAAAGCTATTTTTCTAAGAATAAATTCTGTTTCTTATTTTACTTAACCTGTTTCATTGTCAAATACATTATCCAACTATAAGCTTAAAGTTATAAGCACTTATTCCTCCGTTTGTCATCGCCTAATCACAACTTTCTAAAGAACCTTTTTTGTAGAGGTTCAATGGAGTGCTTCAGAATCCTTCCTTAACTCCGGCCCTCTCTCATTCTAAAGAAAGGCTCAAAGTCAATATAAAACAAACATGCTTCACATGTAATTGTCTTGATTTATTGAAAAACATGCATTTAAAATAATAAAACAATTAAAAACTAACGTAAACAGAGAAATAAAAAACTAAAACGACAAATTTTAAGTACTTATTTATCCGATTGTGACCGTCTCATCGGTAATTGCTTGAGAGAGACGTTTTCGTAGGTAATTTATTAAGCTTTCGAGTGGATACTGTCGATTTACCACTATTTCACGACCGCTTTAGAGATATTTAAGAAAATGTACGAAAATTCTAAAACTGCTCATGTTTGTTAATAAAAATAACAACTGTAACCAAACTTTAATCATCTTAGTTTGGATGAATTCCAAACAAGTAGAAAATATCTAAACTGAATCCAACGATTAGATATATATATATATATAAATATATTAAAAAAATCGGTCCCGTAATAGGCCACGAGGGCCCTGAGGGGCAGATACTATAGAGGTATCTGATACATGACCATACAGCCCACTAGGGAGATAGTGTGGTCGGTACTATGCTCCGGCCGCCTGATTTACCCCTTGGCTGCTTCGACTCCTAGAGTCATTAGCACCAACCAAGGTACCCATTATTAAATTAATTAAAGGCTGGGTTGGTCTAGGGACGGTCAGGGAGGCCGAATCCAACCCATGAACGAAGACACTAGAAGAAAAACTCTTTAGCGCTTGCTCGGGATTTGAACTCAGGTCCTCCAACTTCTTAGTCCAGTCCTCTACCACTGAGCTAACCTCGCCCCCATATATATATATTTTATTTACAGAATATTACAATCTATAATTCAACTGTATTTTCTAATTTGATATTAGTTACTTGTCCACGCCTCAGGTTCCTTGTTAGGAAGGATTCTAGGATGACCTGGAGTTAACCTTACGCCATCCAACCACACCCTGTGACTAGCAGGGAGGATTGGAGGCGTGATCTATGACATCTGAAACGTGAAGTTTTCTGGTAGCCTTATGCAGTCAACCTCTCAAGCGGGTTTCATCTCTATGGAGTGAGGGAGGAAACGCGCTAAAAAAAAAAAAAAAAAAAAAAAAAAAAAAAAAAAAAAAAAAAAAAAAAAAAAAAAGAATACGTGTGTTATTTCTGTTTCTTGAAGTGCTAATATTTAGATCACGGTACACAAATGTAGAATAGGAAGCCTTATCGATATATTAACCATTACATATCATAAATGCATTATCATCATTGATATAAATTTTAATGATGATCATTTTGGCACCTAATTGGTCAGAACGATGAAATTTTGAGGACAATTTTCAGAAATTGATTCATGAGTGAAAACCCCCTGATTTGCGATAAAAATGAAAAAAATTGTTTATTTCATGATTACCTATATAACGGATAATCAGATGTATAATTATTCTTTATGAAATGGGGTTTCATTATAAAATAAAATATATCATAGTCATCTTTTTCAGATTCGCAAGATGTTAAAGAGGGTGAGGTCCAGGGTTACTATTACTACTTCTACCCCCTGAACAACTACCTACAGAACATGCAGATGCAGCAACAGCAAAAACCTCAGGCCCAGCCTGTCTACCAGCAGCAGCAGCAGCAGCAGCAGCAGCAGCAGCAGCAGACACCCCCTCTCATGATGAGCGACCCGGACATGATGCAAATGATGATGATGGAGTCTATGATGAAGAACACTATGATGACCAAGAATGATAACAAGGTGACGCCTCTATTCAAGGCGATGACTTGGTTCATCGGCACTGCGCTAGTGTTCGTCGTTTCGATCCTCCTCATGCCCAGGTTCAGAATGAAGAACGCTAAGAAGGTGCTCCATTTTCGTGATTTGAAGGAACATTTCAATCCTCTGTTACCCCCTGTCTTCAAGAAATTCTCTACAGTAACGAATTCTAAATCCAAAACAAAATAGGTTATAGAAGTAAAGGCTGGAAGGTGATGGTTTCATTTCAAGGGAGGAGAATAACAGTCAAACCCACCGCTGCCTGTAAATAAATAAATTGTCTGCCACATACTCGGGTTCAGCTAGGACAGCACTCCTGAGCACATGAGACAGTCGCCTTGGAAGCATCATGCGCTAATATAATATATCCGGAGGAGTATTTGGCTGTTATTTATTTCTCCTAAAACTAGGTTAATGTTGTAAATGGACTTATGTATATATAACAATTGTAAATAAGTATTACTTTAGTGAATCTCCGGCTAATGATCAACCTAACTGAATGTTTGTTTAACAACATGAAATGTCCCATCCAAATTGGTTATATATTTGACCATTTCCATATGGAACATTATTTTAGGGGAAGGAGGAGGGGAGTCTTAAACTTACTTCACACTAATCTATTAGCGTGTTTCCTCTGTTCCTATGGCAATTTGGAAGTAAAAAAAAAAATGTCGACTTTCGAATTTGTATTTGAATTTTTTCTGTCTAAAAAATGGTCCGATTGGAATTTCGTACAAAATTACGCTGTCTAGAACGAAAGGTCGAGTTCATTAAACAGCAGATGTCGGAGAAATTCACATGAATAAAATCGTAGTGCTTCCAGGTACACGTTTTACATAGGCTGAGTACGAGGTAGTAAAGATGGGTGAGCCTCACAGAACCTAGGCATAAGGATAAGGTAGTCAAAATTATTTTGGAAATAAAAAAAAAAAAAAACGTAAGTTTTTGTTGTTTTTTTCTAATAAATTGTATATGCTTTTTAGAGAATTTAGCTATAGCGAATTTTTTCGAAAGTCAAAATGTTGCCGCTCCCACCCCCCAATTTTGTTCCAATAAAAAAAAAACTAGCTGTGCAAAATTTCAGGACAATCGGACTACTGCTAGGCGACCCGTAAACGGTTTATAATGAAACATAGTATATGCAGCGATTAATTCCGTTAAAAAGGGATATACTGTTCTCTCTCAATCATTTTCTCAACAAACATATATGTAGTTACATCAAGGCGACCCAAGAAATTGTTTAAAATCATTCCGAATAGCATAAAAAAAATTAGCAAATATGAGAATTTTACTAATGCACACTAGGGTGGCCCTTAGCTATAGGGATTTTTTTCAAAGTCAAAATTTTGCTGCTCCTATCCCCCAATTCTGTTCCAATCAACAAAAAAAACGAGCTCTGCAAAATTTTAGCGCAATCGGACAACTACTAGGTGACCCTCAAACGCTTCAGAATCATATATCTCAAAATTTAATTCTAAAAATGGCAGGGATAACATGAACAAATTTAAAAAAATTAGGTTTTAGCGCGGTTCCTCCCTCCCTTCATAAGGAGAAATCGACATTTTTCCCCGCTTCGAAACCCCGCTTATAAGGTTGATCTCATGAAACAATCCGGAATTGCCGACTAGAAAATTTTGAGTTTCAGAACCCCTAGAGACCGAAAATGACGGTGGTTCAAATTTGTACATATATATATATTTGTCTGTTCGCGGCGTAGCTCAGAGAGCAATGGTCCGATTTTGATGAAATTTGGTACAAAAATCCTTCGTCCAATTTGAAAGGTCAAGTTCGTTAACCAGCAAAATCCGCCCACTGGAAGATGGCGTTTGGGGCGAAATTCGCGCAAAAAAAATCGTAACGCTTACGTTTTTGAGTTCACATGCTTGCAAGTACTTGCTTTATAGGCTTTTTGACCTAGGAAAACGAATGACACCATTTTTAAGGTGATAGCTTCAACCGTTTTCGAGAAAATTGGAAAAATAGTTGCTGAATAACGTTTTTGGTTTGGGTACTTACAATCATGGGATTCAGTTGAAACATTTTTTGCATGTTTGAATTTCATCAAAACTAACATGTTAAACTTTTGGTTACGTTTGGACTTAAGGAAGTGTTAGAATAAAATATTTTATTAACAGACATGAAAAGTTTTGGGAACATCGTATTCTTTCATTAATATCTCGAACACGGTTGGGAAATTTTGATAAGTGTATAGAAACTATTTGAAAGCTTTCTAAATTCTCTACAAAAAAGATTCTGAAACAATTTTTGATTAGGTGATTTCGCTCGAAGAAATAAGTGCTTAAAACTTCAAATACGTCTGTTTAGTTCAAATCAACGGGTTTTTGTCGTTCTTTTTGTAATTTTTGTCTCCTTCCCTTAGTTTTTTATTGCTTTTTATTTTTGTAATTTCTTATGTTGTATTTGTAAGGAAAATGTATTTGTGTGTAAAACAGGATAGGTAAAATGAGACCAATTTTTGGAAAATGAAAAGTTTTGGTAACTTCGTATATTTTCATTAATAACTCGAAAACGGTTGAAAATCTTGGGAAGCGAAAGGTTACCATTCGAAAGCTTACTAAATGGTCTACAAAAAATGTTCTGAAGAAAGTTTTGAATAAGCGATGTCAATCGGAGAAATAAGTGCTTAAATTTTGAAGTAATTGATTTTGTTTATTCGAATGGTTCTTTTTGTCTGTTTTTATTCCTTGTTATTTTTTAATTGCTTAAAGTTAGATAATGTATTTGACAATAAAACAGATTAATTAAAATAAGAAAAACAATTCATTGTTAGAAATATATCAGGCTGTACCGTATGAAATGTCAATTTTGGATTTGCCGATTTCCTTCAAATGTCTTGAAACTGTCGAGGCTCCTACACCAAGTTCTTTGGCATATTCCCTAGTGTTTGCAATTGCTCATAGTAGTCAAATGTATTTGCCAATAAAACAGGATACTTATAATTAGAAACAATATTTTATTTTTGCGGAATCTTGGGATTCTCAGATGCCGTATGAATATCTAATAGGCCCCCTTCGTATATTTTCCTTAATATTTCAAAAGTGGTCAGGAAATCGTGGCAAGTGAAATGTAACAGTTCGAAAGCTTACTAAATTCTCTACAAAAAATGTTTGGAAAAAATGTTTGATGGGGTCGTCACATTAGGAGAAATAAGTGCTTAAAACTTAGTTAGTTAGTTTCGTTTATTTAAACGGATCTATTTGTGTGTTTCCCGCAGTTTTTTTTTTTTTTTTTTTTTTTCACTGCTCGTTATTTTTGTACTTGCTTAGAGCAGTCAAATGTATTTGTCAGTAAACAGGATACGTATAATTAGAAGCAATATTTTGTTTGTTAGAATTCGAAGATGCCGTATGAATATCTAGACTACAGTACTGGTTTGATTTCGTTCTTTAGAATTGTTCTTGGTATTCCCTATTTTCATCTGTTACCCATAGTTTTTTATTGCTAGTAGTTTTTTCTTATTGATTATAGAATATAATTCTATTTGGCTATAAAATAGGATACGTAAAATTAGTAACAATATTTCGGAGATCTTACAAGGCGAAATGCCTTGTAAGATTTTCTACCACCACGAATTTTCCTCTATTTTTATCCACGAGAAAGCCTTTATTTGGCATATTATTCTATATATGTTTTATTAAGCAGGGGATTCTGATGAAATGTCGTATTTTTGCTGTGGATTTTAATTACGATGTATCTAAGATTGGGTAACATTGGCGAGTCTACATAGTTAAGAACCGACGACGGAGGTAAGACTTCTTGCTATGATTTAGTCTACATATGTATATTAAGTCCTAAATCCAAAAAATAAACTTCGCAACGGTTAGATACTATGAGCGAATAGAGAGTCGGTTCAGTGCCCATAGAAACACAAGGTCCCCAGGATATTTACCTGCTAGGAGTTAATCCTCAAGAGTTGTAAATATACCCCAGGTATCTGCCGACCCAAATACAAAGCATAGGCAGGGTACAGAGAGCAATTTAATGATTTCATTCACCAAAATTTCTTAAACTATACTAGATTCTGAAATAACACACTTCCAAACATAGGTTATATACTAAATATTCAAGACTACTTAGTTGTAACCCGATTCATCAATTAGCGATCAATAGTTTTCAACACAGGTTATATACTAAATATTGATAAAAAGTATTTAAGTAGAAAAAGAAACAAGCTTCCTCAAGACTTGTTTTTGGTCCATTTGTATCTACTCCATAGACTTAATTAGGTTTATTATTCTATATATTGACTTGTTATTCGTCAAGACTTGTTATTTGTCCTTCCGTATCTACTAGATAGGCTTTATTCTGCATATTATTCTATATAGGCTATATTAGGCATGGTATTCTTCTCAATCTTCAGTACTTCTTCTTGATCCTTCTGTATCCACTAGAAAAGGCTTTATTAGGCATATTTTGTATTGATTTATAGAGCTTTGCTTTTTTAATAATGCACACAACTTGTATAAGACAACCGCATTTTTATTTAAAACAAAAATTTATAAAGAAACAAGACATAATGTGAACAATAAAAAAAAAAAAAAAATACAAAAATTGAGTATTATGTTTTTCTAAGGAAGGGTTTAGTAGCAGTCGGGTATTTTTCCGGCCCCCGGCAACGTTCTGCAAACAAATTGTTTCTCATTTTCAACTTTTGTGATAACGTTATTGTAATCCTGGATGAGTTTGACGCCTCTTTCACAACTATCTTCTCAAGTTTTTCAATTCCACTCTTTTAACCTGAATCATCCTTCCACGATAAAGGGTCCATCTCGAGGAAATCGGTGCTGATGGAAAAACTCTCGAAGAAATGTTTTGTATCAGGAGTTACAAAATATGAAAAATCGATTTTTGTGAAGAAGAAAAATCATTTTGTTGGAGTACGTAGATACCTCTTTAGTTGATTTTTTTCTTCTTCCTCTACTTCAACATTGTCTGCTTCCAGCATAACTTGAGATATATTTGCCTTAACCGCTGTTGGAACGTTGTCAACAAATAAGGATATTAGGGAGGTCATCATCCACGGTTTCGGGAACTACATAAGTACCAGAGATGATTGTAAATTGTTTTTTGCGGCAGCCTTACTGATATCTGGATCAATATCCTGATAATGAATCAGTTGAAGCATGAATAGAAAGTCATGATTTGGTCTGATGATAAAAACCAGGCTTGAACGTACCCTCGCGCAAGAAAAATACATCTTCTTCTTAAATAATTTTTCTCGCTATGAGATAACTGAAATTGATTTTGGAACAGGTACATTTTGAATGCCTTTGCCATCCACCTTGCATGACTTACAGCTCCTGGTGCACGAAACGATACTCCTTTCTTCCCGCACAAACGAGTGCGTTTTCAGGAAGCAGGAACAGACTTGATTGTTTATCTTTAATCCAAAATTACCTGGAACACGACTAATTTAATTTCCATTACTAGTGATTACCGCTCAAAAGTGATTCAAAAATAAAATAACTTAAAAAAATATCTGAAAAAATTACTTTCGGACGAAAATGTCAATATTTCAAGGTCATTGCGGGTCGCCTCAGAGTCATGGGCGTATATAGAAAATAATTTCGGGGGGGGGGGGGCTGAGACCATTTCTGGTGTATAGAATACTAATAATTTAGATCTTGGAAGTGTTTTAGCCATCTTAAACGCTATTAGACCAAAATAGAATATGTTTTATGAGCTAAATGATCTTATTTAATTTATTTTTAAGGGTTTTATGAAATTTTTACCGACCAAATCAAAATTTCGGGGGGGGGGGGCTGCAGCCCCCCCCCCTGTATACGCCCATGCTCAGAGTTGTTCGATTTAGCTAAAATTTTGCACAGATCGTTATTTTGTTGATTGGAACAAGATAGGGGGGTGGGAGGTAAACGTTTTGAAAGTTGAAAAATAAGGGGGGGGCCACCCTAATGCTTTTAAGGAAATTTAAAAAGTAAATTCCTTTTTCAAAGTAATCTCAAGCTCTACTCAATCAATTTTGTTAAAATTTACAACAAATCTTCCTAATATCATTTAAGGTTTGACATTTTTTTTGATCGGGTGTAGCCAGAAAAAAAAAACGAATTTTCGAAAATCTAAAGCCTATATAACCCCCTAAAGATCCCAATGGTCCCTATCTTAAGACCATATTTATTCTGTGTATACTGAGGCTTCCTCGCCCAGCCTCCTGTAATTCTAAGAATTTTGAACCTAACTTGTAAGGACTAATTTCATACTCAAGAAAGCTCAAGTATTTTAAAAATGTTGAGTAATTCCTAATGCCCCAAAGGATTATTTATTATATTTATAGTAGATTATATAATTTAGTCATACTTTGTACTAGTTATGTATAATATTTTTTTTTTAAATATAAATATACATTATGGTAAAGAATACAACTGTGCTATAATGTTATTGTATTATATGTAAAATGTAACTATTTAAACAGGAAATGCAGAAGTAATAATGTACTCATTTTTATTTCCTTTAGTAAGATTTTTCCTAACCTTTTTGGAAAAATTACCTGGTAAAAATTAGTATGTACAAGTTATTACTTTGACAAGTATTATATATATAGGGGTCTCCCGTGGTCTAATGGCTAGCGCCTTGGATTCATAAGCGGGAGATGGTGGGTTCGATTCCCAACCTCCGGCAGGAATTTTATCATCCCACGGCTCGCTAAAAAATTCCTCGCTGCACCCTGGATGTCGGCGCTAATGACCTAGATGTAGATGCGCCGTAAAGAAAAAAAAAAAAAAAAAAAAAAAAAAAAATATTATATATATATCATGGGCGTATATAATGTTTCATTACATTTTTTAAATCAGCATTATTAAGTTTGCTTTAAGGCTAATGCCAATCCAATGTTCATAAGTATCTCATTCAAACTTCAATATCAATTGGAACATTAGAAATGAATGAAAGATTCTGGTTAGCGACATTTCGAAAATCACTACTCTTCTAAAATAAATCTCTGGACTCCATAATCTCACAAAATTTGTAAATTTTAATCAGCTTTCCAAGAGTATACTCAGAACTGAGATTATCTCTCAATTTCATAATGTTGTTGGAATTCTAGAGTGAAAAAACATGGAATAAATAAAAGTAATATTATGATTATTTTCGTGATATTATTAGAAATAAATGAAAATTATTCTTGATGAAATTAATATTTTTTTTTTCGGCGTATCAACAGTTTGGCTATTAATGCCGAGCTATCTACAGGTTGCCACCCTATTATAACGGGACATGGTCAAGCACCCTTTCAGGTACTGGCCACACCCGAAGTTGCTTGACTTAAGTGATCGACGGGAACCGGTGCATTCAACATGGCTATGGCCATTGGCATTGATATTTAATGATTATAGTAAGTCTTACATAATATTTAATCTCATTGATATTTAATGATTATAGTAAGTCTTACATAAAAGTTAAACAAATAAATACAAAAAAATAAAAATTATGAACTTCCACCTAAATTTATTTATAAGTACTATTGAAGGTAAAGTTCCGCCTTCAGTGTCCTATTGGGATCAGTAACTTTAATTCATTCTTGAATAAAAATAGGCATTCATATGGAGCATTTCAATTATAAATTACAGTGAAACCTACTTTGCAATAAGGAAATCTACAACACCAAAAACAGTACTAAACTAATATTAATAATACACTAATTTCATGCATATATTTTGTACTTAAAGAAGTCTAAAAACCCCCCACAGCAGTAAATATATGAGTTCTCAACAGTCAACATTTCATTAATCATGATTTTTTTGTATCAAGAATTGTACAGAAACAAGAAGATAATCATTGTTAAATATTGAGTACTTAGACTACTTCAACTTTAAGTTTTATGTAATATAAAATATTAAAGTGTGATCTCATGTCAAACAGATTAAGAAATCATTACTGTAGAGCCTACTCTCATTGAAACAAGTCAGCAAGAATAATTAATAATTATTTATTTTCATTTATATTTTGTCTAGCATTAGGGATTGAATATCACTTGCTAAGTGACAATTTTTGGGCAGTCATCCTCATTACATTCATAATAACTCAATGACTTATTGTGATTATTTAAATATTTGAAGGCTGGAAACTGGTTTCATACAACTTTACAGTTACGTTATCTGGACTGTATTGGTCCCTATCAGTGACCACTGGCTAAGTATTCTATTTTTTTTTTTTTTTTTTTTTTTGACATTCCAGCACTTCCAAAATTCGAACTGGTACTTTGTAAACAAAAGAAGAAGAAATGTTCAATGTTGAAATAATATACCAAGCGACCAACCACGACATACTTGAGAACTATATAATCATCATTATAACACAGTATTTTATGCAACAATGATCTCATGAAAATACAATTTCTCTTTGTTCTGCATTTCCATCCTATAATTAAGAAAAAGACTGCTGAGCTCAATATGATTTTATTTATTTATTTATTTGTGTGTATTCAAAAAGTATGTTTAATTTATATTTATTTTATGATTATAAAAATATAATTTTCCTTTAAAAATTATTTTCTTTGATTTTCCTTTTCATCAACTATTATTTTTCAAGCACACAGATACTGTGACATCTGAGCGTACTTCTGAAAATTCTTTAGTGCCAGATTTTTTCCTCACTCCCTATAGGGAAAATTCACTTTTGATGTGTACGCAAACATTCGTATTCTGTATATACATCTATTAGTTCATTTATTACTTAGGGCTGTAAAAA